>JAUTBQ010190566.1:0-10343 GCA_032361185.1 Lepetodrilus ovalis | reverse complement strand
TCGGATATAAGGCTGGGTCAGATGTGGACCCCATTTTTATTTTTTGTTATTTACCTGCACTATTATATAAGGCTGGTCCCCATGGCTGGTCATGGACCCCAAATACAGCCTTATATAGAGGGGACACTGTATTATAGATAAATGGGCTTTCAAGATTCTTTCACTCATATCACAGGAAACCCACAACATTCATAGGTCTGAATGTTGCAGTAACCTGGCGATTACTGGCTGGTACTGACAGACCAAGGATGATAACTGTATTGCCACAATACAGACAGCGCATCCTATCATGATTCCCATTAGAAAGGCAACTTTGATTTGAACCCAGGATCTTTGTCTCCGAAGTCCAACCGTTCTACCATTGCACTACCACTGGCCTGGCCTCATAATCGTCAAGTAAAAAGATAGATGAACGCAATGGCTTCTTTGTTGTTACGAGAGCTTCATAAAAGTGCACCGAGATACAGCACCTACAACACAGTGTTGAAAAGTTTACAACTTAGTAACACTGCATAAAGCTGGTAAATTATCCCTGTATTTAACTTTCATCTGAGATTAGTCCTTGAGACAGCCAGCCATCCACTGATGGCAGCCAAAGTCATCGCCATACTATTCCTGGAACTTTAACTATCCTCATTAGGGGCCACCTGCAGGCCCCAGGCGGTGGATGGTGGATCCAACGCAAACTCCAAACACCACATGCATCAATCATCTGGACTGTGTGAATAATTAGCTAATCCAGTCGGTGTGTGTGTATGGAGACCAGAATTGGCCATTGCTCATCCCAATCATCAACCGCTACCTCT
The DNA here is from genome assembly GCA_032361185.1 of Lepetodrilus ovalis. NCBI lineage: Eukaryota > Metazoa > Mollusca > Gastropoda > Lepetellida > Lepetodrilidae > Lepetodrilus > Lepetodrilus ovalis. Next base: position 9,537 of record JAUTBQ010190566.1, on the reverse strand, counting down.
TCAGACTATGGAACCTGGAAGGCCAACGTCAGATGGAACTATGATTGGTAATTGATGTTAACGGGCAGAGATTCTCCACCCACAGATGGTTACCAGAGCTCAGTTCCGATTGGAAACATGAAAACTGTTATTGTAGAGTCAATTCCCTCTAATTAAGCTGGTTTCAGCAGTATCATTGTTTGCCCATGTTAACTGCATGCTTGATTTATCAGAATGTTTCATGAAATTAACACCAATAAGCTACACTGCACCGATATTGCTTTTAGGAGTCTTTCAGGAATTCGCTCATAGTTTATTGCCTTCAAGTTGTGAAGCTGGTTTGGATCAAAGCTTGTCCTTGCAAACAGACTACACTAGTTTTGATTTGATTGTTTAGAAAATCATAAAACAAAAAATACATATAACATTTAATGTCTCAAATTTATACTGGAAAATGTTAGTGAATGCACCGGGTAAACGAACATTTTGATTATGTATTGACACATAGAACTTGGTTTTCTATTAACTGCTTATTATTAAACTACATCATATCAAACAGTGAGTGAGTGAATTATTGTTTTACATCACAGATGGAATATTTCACCATGTTTGATGATATAACATACAATAGTCTTTTACATTACCAATAAACAGTCAGACCCTATTATACTGGACACTTCAATTTTTACTAAAATCTTACATTTTGGTAAGTGAAACAACTGGATCATTGGATCAACCATTCATCGAGTAAAAGTATATACATGTAGTAGAAAATCTGTTAAGATTAAAAGCTGACCGGTAAGCAGAGAAACCGGTTTAACGGAGACTGTTATAATGGGGTCTGACTGTACCTCACATATTTCTCACAAAAATTACATCCTAAATCCAATTGCAGAAACTGAATTGCATATTACGAACATTAATATTCATTTGAATTTCCAATGAGTAAAACTGATTGAATGCGATATTAAAGTCATTGTATGAGGCTCCTCCATGGATTTGCTTGATGGACCTCATCAACGTCTGGAGAAGTCCCAAGATGGTCTGATTGCCTGTAATTAGCTCTCAGAAATGAGGGCATTGTGCCAGTGGGCTTATACCTGAATAGGTTTACTTTACATAGCGTCCATCTGGCAATCACTCAACACCTCTGAAAGGTCATTGGAAGTCAACTTGACTTTAAGTTCCAAGAGGTATGACACAAATTCAAGGTTACAGTTTACATGCAGCTCAATATTTGATTAGGAATGTGAAGACATTTTATACTTGCAGTAAGAATATAAAGAGGGTCCTGGGGGTAAATTAAAAATATGCAAAGTATTTGTGGGAACCCATGCAAATTACAGATTTGACCATTGGGCCTGTGGAGAAAGGTTGGCCACCCTGCTCCACCCCTCCATGGCCACCCAACCACCACACACCTTATCTTATCTGGAATCTTTCACTAGTATCATGACTCGTCAGTTTAAGGCAGGAGGAAACCCGCAAAATCCATAGTGCTGAATGTCGCAGTAACCTGATAGCAACGGCTGGTACTGACAGACTAAGAATATCTGTATTGCCACTCTACAGACAGTGCATCCTATCAATATCGCATCAGAAATGTAACGTCCATGAACATTGATGCCGGGTGGGATTTGAACTCTGTACTCTGTAGCTCCAAAGTTCAGCATTCAGCCACTGCGCTACATCCCACCCCCTTATTTTATTAATTTCTAACACTGTACTTATATGAAATGTTGAAGAAAGGATTGAGATTGGGACTGGAGGTTCTGAGTTATGACCATCTACCATTGTACTAACAATTGCTCCTTAATAATACTTCCTATTGGGTTTCAATCTGGATTCATTTTGCAAATAACAAAGAATATTGTCAAGGATAAGATCGATGCTATCTGTATTCAGTCTACTTTGGCCTACTCAACGCTTAAGTCCATTTTCCCTGTGCTAGATCCTCCTGCATTACTTACTTCATCTCTCCAGAACAGAACCTTTATTCGCTCACGCCAAGAACCTTGGCATATGAGGTGCAAATATGGATGATAAAAAATAAATTGCTAGGAAATAAAATATTAGCTAGGAATTGTTTTGTTTCATAGATTTCTGACAACAGTACAGAATACACTGACATTTTTCAATTCACCAGTTAGGTAAGGATATCCTGACAAAGCTGTCATCCTTCAAACTAAAGCAGAGCCTCCTTTATAAAGAGACTAGGTCACCAGATCCAGGATCTATCCTCATGGGTGTATACCCAATGCCTGGTGCATGTCGCTCAGTAAAAACTCGCCGTGGACGACAATAACGAAGAGGATCCCACACGACAGGTCATTGTGTAGAACCTACTGAACATCATTGCACCCGTCCCGTGGGAAGTAACATAATATATAATGAGTGCCATCAGCACTGGAGCTCATGAACATGTATTCTGTACTGCTTTGTATCTAAATACGAGATCATTGCACTGGAAAACACTGTTTAATGTTGTGAAGATAGACAGTGACCAATCAAAACACAAATACTTTGCTACACTTTCTTTTGAATCAGTGAAGCAAAGTCGCAATGGGGTACACATGGATGGAGATGTTCTCCTACAAGCAGAGCGATAACTCTACTTTGCACATCATAATAGCATACCTTTAGAATACATCTTGGAATCTGTTAGCACCAACAAACAAAATTGATTCCTGACTTAAAATTGTGAATTTTATCTCAAATACCAATATAAATGAGTGATTATGGAGTTTAACGTCGCTGTAGGAATCTTTCACCCATTTGTGATGAACCAATATAAATAACTGAGCAATTAATCGGCGTATATATAATAATTATCATTCTGACAAACATATATAGTACATATATATTGAACAAAATATAGTAGTCATGTATAATACTGGATGTATAACTTGTGTATCACCATAGCACATAACCCATGTATTAGCCTAGTCCATAACTCATGTAGCACCCAAGTCGTCTATCTCTGGTATCACTGAAGTATATAACGCGTGTCCTATAATGCCAGTGTTTTACACAGATCCTCACTAATGGAACACTGCGTGAATATATGCTGCAAGACTTATCCAATCAGACAGGGATTCAGGAAGTCATTTACTGACTACTAACTGCAGTGGCTCAAGGCACTATTCCCGAAACAACCAAAAGAATTAGGCAATAGCGTGGCATTTAGGAAACAATATCTGAAGGTGCAAATTTGCATTGATTTTTGTTTTCGGCATGGGTATTAACCTTGGCATAACCACTATTGGAAATTCCTGAATGTCAGACAGATTGAAACTGGCAACTTTGAAGAAGAGTCTAGGGCCCCGTTGCTCAAAACAGTTGTAGCTATAAATAATTGTAGTTCAAATTTTAGGGACCCGTACAAATGTAAGTCTGGTTGCACGAACCTCTTTTACCACTACAATATAAGTTGGTAACTCGTCACGAGGGGTGTATGGAATGATGTACCCTGCTTGAGAGGCCTTGTACCCTGAGCCATTAGGCTCTCAAGTGGCGTACATCATTACAAATATCCCAAGGGACGAGTTAACAATTAATTTATCCTACCATCATGTTACTGTATGTGAACATCATCGAAAACCATGGAATCAGGAAAAAATTCATTCACAGCTTGTAACTACATGCGGTCATAACAGCAGAGAATAAGTGAATTATTTGTAAACCTCTCCAGGCAGGGAATATGGAAATTTGTATAAGGCACGTCAACAGAAGAAACTTAAATGAAAGGTAAGATAATAATTTTAGCTAATTATATTCTCAAGTTTTGCAGTTAGATCAAAGGTTACACTTCCTTTGTTAGTATTCCTTGGTAAAATGTCATGTTTATTAATTAAAATGAAAATATAAATTGTTAAAATATTTTGCAGTTATATCAAAGGCATTTTAAAACTGAGCTGCAATAATCAAATGTTGATGCGATGACTTTAATTAACTGTTACATTTGCACCAAATATTACACCTAAATGACCCAGTCAAGAAACTCCAAACTTCTCTAGAAGTAGAAACAGTCGTGACAGTAAAAAGCTAATTGAGGCATATCTGATAGAAATAAGATATTGGATGCCAAAGAACTTTCTGAAGTTAAATGCTGACAAAACCTAGTTTGTAATCATCGGGTCTAAAAAACAATGACAGAAAGTAACCAATGGCCAAAAATCAGTTGGAGAATTCCAAGCAAAGCACAACAGATAAAGTTCGCTATTTTGGTGTCATCTTTGACAACTCGTTTTGACGTACCTCTTCAACCAGGCATATCCTTCAGGGTATCCTTTCACGAAGCTATCTTATCACCTAAAAGACCATAGCGTTCTCTTTGCCCATTGCTAATGCACTGTTAAGAGAGTGCTATAGTCTCTTAGTAGATAAGAGAGCTTTGTGAAAGGATACCCAGCTATGTAAACATTTCTTTTTCAGAGATTGTTCAGTGTCATTGCCTAGTCTAGAACCTAGGCACTTAATAAATTACTTATTATTATTATAATTATTATTATTATTATTATTATTATTATTATTATTATTATTATTATTATTATTAATATTATGTTATTATATTACATATAATACTAATCATTGTTTAGGCAGTATTTTAATGCTAGAATATCACAAAAAAGTTAATAAAGAATGTCATAGTGTTGGACATCATTGCTTCATGGATAAAACCCAGAGTGTTTACTTTTGGGTAAGGTATTTAACCACACTCATCCCACCATGATTCCCGAGACAGACACCCACCTGTTGCTGAGGTACTTGTTGTAGTTGAAGATCTGAATATCAATAACTTCCTCACTCTCAATAGGTCGAGCAACCGGCCACTCGAACGACTGAAATACAACACTCACAGCGTCATATTACAATGTAATAATTATTCATATCTCATTGCTGCACTATAACAAAAATTCATATTCAAACCTTTAATTATTCATATTTCAATAGATAATTTGTTGTTTAGAAAATGTTTCAGCATTATAATACAAAATATAATTCATACAACCTTTCTATACATTTAAAAAGAAAACTTTTAATGATACAAAACATAATTCATTACTTTGCTAAAAATATGTATAAACTAGTAATTAATGCTTATCAAGGAAATATTTAATTAGCATTAACAATAGATTCTGGGAACATCTATAATCATAATTAGTTATTTGTTGGCAAACCTTCAATATTTGTATGCTGCTACAATTTAATTCTGGAATTAATGAGATGGTTTCTTTCATTGTGTTTTCCAGTGGGTCAATATTAATTTGAGAATATAGATGTTATAGCAATACCCATGGGCAATGGGCTGGTGCTGAAAGCAGCAACTCTACACAACGCAAATCCAACATTTCCATTGCTTGTAGACTTATTTCCATCATGGCAACAGGCCTGGACCCAATGGATGGAATATGACCTCTGAACTTTTGAATTTGCATCTAAAACCATAGTTATTCCCCCCACCCCCCCCCCCCCCCCACAAGAATTACATTGTCTGGCAAATGGTCAAAATATCAATAGATTACCTCATCGAATACGCAGTTGTCTTCTGAGTTTTCATAAGTCTTGGTGTAGTGGGCCACCCCTGAAAGAAACAGAAAAGAAAGTCAGTAAAAAGGTCTGGGTTTATCATGTAGTCCAAATACACATAGAAATGTCATATTACCACTTTAACCCTCTCCATGCTGGATTAATAATGTAGTTGCTTTACACAGCATCTCCAGTTGTTACCAGCAGGAAGAGGGTTAACCTGCAGGAAGAGAGTAAACTGAAGGATGAAACTTGGGACCTTCGAGTCTGGTCCAATGACGTTCCACCAGCTCCCAAAGTCCACTGGTTCATATTAATGTGTGACTACCCACCCTGTTGGCTTCATCACAAACTCTGCACTATAATCCTATGGTCTAGTAAACCCTTTCATTGCTGGATTAGGCATAGGTATGGGTCTTTCAGGCACTTGGTTGTCTCCAGCACTCAAAATGGTTTAAAAGACAGAATACCAATACAATTTAAAGAAATTATAATTTGCATTGTAAATAATTTTATTTCTTGCTTGTGGAATGCATAATTCAATTCAAATTTGGTAACAGGTTTTCTTATGTTAGTGAACGGGTGAATAGGATATGCAGAGAAGTTGTTTAGGGAGAAGAGCCTGAAGGAACCAGGATATCTAGTAAAACCAATAGAACTATTGCAGTAGAATCCTAGGTTGATAACCTCCTCAGTATCCAGATACAGTTGACCCCCATTTATCTGATCGGTTGCATTCCCAGTAAAATTGTGCGGATAACTGAATTTCCGAATGTCTGAGTCATTTTACATAGGAAGACTGATATATGGTTCCCAGTAAAAGACATGCGGATAGCGAGGGATAAACGGGGGTAGACTGTATTGCACGCCTATTATCACTGCACAATATTCACCATTAATGCAAGATAATGGGCTTCATGGGCAGATCTAAACTCAATCTCACACTACAATATTTATTAGTCAAACACATCCTTCAATTAATGGTATGTATCTTCTAAAAGAATATCTAGTTCAAAGCAAATTATTGTGTATTTAAGTCCTTATTAACAATATATAAATAAATATAAATGTACAAGATACACATGAAACCTGTTGTCATAAAGCTGGTACAAGCAAGACTCTCTGACTGGTGTCATTTTCTGGATGTCTATCAGCAAGTCGAAATATCAAAGCCAAAAATTACATTAACTGAAAATACCTTCTTTCATAACATGCTTGGGAAAGTGGAAAGATTAGGCATTAGCGTCAACACAAACTAACAAACTGAAAAGGGCACCGACGCCATTGCCAATGAAGTCTGGTCAATCTTGGCAGCAAGATCGACGACAGCAGGATACGTTCACAAGTCTGCTAATGCCCCCAGCACTGAACCAACTCTTGCATGTGTGTTGGAAGACTGGGATAGAGAATACAAGTATAGGTAATTTAATACAGTACCGTGCCAAACCTCCTAACCTCCTACGCAGGTTGCAATAGGAGCCATAGATGCACCCAATGCCGTGTAAATATCACACCTTGCCTGCTGGACAATATCAAAGAGAAGTTCTTTGCAGTCAAATGCTAAAAAATACTGTTCTTCTGAAGATAGATTACCGTAATTACTCTAATGATTCAAACAGCAGAAAATAATTAAATTTGTAACTGTTCGAAAGATGAAAATTGAAAATTATCTGTGTTTGTATAATTATGGACAACCAGATTAAAGTATAAAATATGGTTGTAATTGAAATGGTAAAGAAATAAATGATTTTTAAAAATAATAAAAATTTGAAATTTGAAAAAAATTACTGTTCAAATATTTAGAAAATTAAGATTTAAAAAAAATTGTCATGTTCATATTTTTAGTAGGAAAAGAAATATTTTGACAATTAATTTAGGTGTTCGAATTATTAGAGGGTTTGAATTATTAGAGTAATTACGGTATCTCCCAGGTACATGAGTACTTACAGTGCATAGAACTGAGGAGAAGTACTTACATAAGATATATGAGCTTGTTTACCTATCTTTGTTCTTTATCGATTAAAATATGTTTAACCATTATAGCATTGATCGACTTTAGCAAATTCCATGATAGGAGGAAAAAGATGATAGTTTCATGTCTATAGAAACTTACCAAGAACGAAGATGTCCATAGAAATTCACTGGTGTATGTTTGCAAAGATGCAGCTATTATTTTTTAATTATCAGTCACGACTGGAAGCAAGAAGTAGTCAAACAAACATAAACTTTACTTAAAACTCTGTCTATTGTGCATTTGCACGTAGGCATGGATGAAAACAAGGAATTCAACTTCCAATTAAAAAGCAACGAAGGTTAAAAAAAACCATGAACATTTTTTCCATTTGTACAGTGTCCCCTCGATATAACAATGGTCGATACACATAAGGCGGGGTCAGATGTGGATCCCATTTTAATTTTTGTTATTTACCTGTACTATCGTATAAGTCTGGTACTATAAGTATGTCATGGACCCCAAATTCAGCATTATATCGAGGGGACATTGTATTTAATTTGTTGGTGATAGAAGAAAGCAATTGAACAGCTCTGATGGAGAAGTATGGAAACTATTCTGCACGGTTCCGTGTCAATATACTAGATGCCTGTATAAACATTTCTGCTGTTTTTATCAGCAAAAACTACTTAGCTAAACAGGCTGATGTAGTAATGATTTACAAGAGCGGCACTACTATAGGGAAGTCACTCTGTATTCACCAAGAGTACATGCAGAGAAATGTCACAGGTCTTCAGAGGTTATCAACGGGCAGTGATTAATATATTGACATTTTGTCTATGGAGGAGAGTAGATCATGTGCTAAAGTTTACCAATCTCGCTGAATCTACAACTAGAAGATTATTATTCTAACACTACCACCAATACAAAGTTCTTTCCACAATGTGCTGATATACTGTCCCCTTGATATAACGCTGAAGTTGGGGTCCATGACATCCCTCCTTCCCCCCCGAGTTATAGTACCCGCCTTATACAATATTACAGGGAAGTAACGAAAATAAAAATGGGATCCACATCTGATCCCGCATTATATCCGAATCCGCGGGGGCACTGTATATCTTTCGAGACCCTTTCGAGAGCTTGAAGACACATGCTGTAGAAATATGTAGATGTGAGTGATTAGCGAGTTTAACGTTGCTGCGGTTATCTTTCACCCATTTGCGATGAAGATGTAACTGAAATGAGCCATCGGTCTTGTTCCTAAAGAATGCACTTAAGACAACCATGGTCTAACACAAAACGCTATCACAGATGACAGTAATGATTGTAGCCATTTCCGTAAAGCTATCATTACTAAAATACATTACAATAAATATTTACAATAGGTTAAATGCTGTCACAAACCAGAGCGCAATCTTCCAAAATGGCCATCTGCCTTGTTGGTGGCATTCATACATTTTTCTACAAAACTGGATCTAATAAATTTATAATGAATAAGAAATAATAAACAAAAGCATACTAACATGTACGATTAGTAATGCAGTCGCTGATGCTGACAAATCAATCCACAAAGAAGACTGAACATGATATTCCAATCACAGTACATGTAAAAAAACAACTCCATATAAAGAATTAATTGCTGAGCAAAGTTAACCATTGCAGTAACTTAAGGGATGAATAGATTCTACCTCCTGTATGGGTTAAACTGCAGATACCATGCTTAGTTATAGGAAGATCAGGCATTAGTGACAATGCAAAGCACGTACTGGAGGAAGCTCCAGTACATCTCACAAGCTACACAATTTGTGGGAGTGAATTGTAGCTTAAAGTCTCTGTGTACATTCCCCTATATACATGGTAACTTGTTCTTATCATACCAAATCCAAAAACAGCTGAGTGAAAGTGATTATGAAGTTACCGTAAGCTATGCTGTAGGAAAATAAATTCAACGTCTATCATGTGATTGAAATCTAAATTGACAATTGTGTTAACGTGGAATTCTTTGGTGTGTGTGTGTGTGTGTGTGTGTGTGTGTGTGTGTGTGTGTGTGTGTGTGTGTGTGTGTGTGTGTGTGTGTG
>JAUTBQ010190556.1:0-10343 GCA_032361185.1 Lepetodrilus ovalis | reverse complement strand
CCCATTGACCATCAAGATTTTCTCTCTCTGCATTCTCTTTAATGAGTTTAGAAGATTTACTAAACGATGGAGTGGTGGTGTTGGCTTTTGAGAGGACTTTTTGAGACTCTAACGCTTCACTAGGAATATAGATAGCAACTTGCTCTCCTTGGTCAGAGAGACGACTGTTTGGTTGATTCTCAGATGAAGATGAGCTACCACATCCTGAGAGAAGAAGTAGCGAGACAAGTGGTGATAAAATGTAATTTACCGTTTTTAGTTTCATAACAATTTCCTTTTTAGTTTAAATATAAAAAGTAGTTTAGCGTAGAAGAGTGTCTAAAGAGTGTCCTTTTTAACTTAGAAAATAAAAATATATTTAAAATACCGAGTATTTTTTTAATTATAAGCTATTTAATCACAATATTTTATTATTTTCTTTTAACAATAAATCATTTTTTTTACTATTTTTCAGTATACTCTTTAGCTACGAAAAAGGAAAATGATGAATGGACTAAAAAAGAGAGTTTTAATACTCATACTATCAAGCATACCTCTACTACTAGATGCCAATTGGAGTGGCTCAGAGATTTTTGTGCAGATAGATCAAAAACTACTACAGCAAGATGCACACTTACGAAAAAACCAAAGCATGCTTCAAAATTTCTATGAGAGACGACAGAACCAACCACTTTGGCTCTCAGACAGAGGGATTAAAGGGAAAAAAGTGATGGAACTCTTGGCAACCATAGAACGAGATGCCACACTCAATCCAAGAGGATATATTCAAAAAAAGAGTAAAATCCTTAAAAAAGATTTAGAACATAGACACACACAACAAGGTATTGTTCAACTCGAACTACAACTCACCTCTTTGTATTATGATTTTCTGCAACACACCATCTATGGTGAGATAGATTGGCAAGGTTTCCAAAACTATCTTGACTCATTAAAGGGGTCTAAAATAGAAGCCAACTGGGTCAAATATCCATTAAATTTTGACCTCATCGCTTTAATGTCACAAGAGAATATTGCAGGAACCGTTAGAAGCATACTACCACAAGGATACCAGTACCGTAAAATGGTACAAGCACTCTACCGACTCTATAAAGTAAAATGGAAAGGTGGATGGGGAAAACTACCAGCTTTTAAAACTTTAAAAAAAGGACAATCTAGCCCCATTGTAAAAAAGCTTCGTCACCGTCTTACTCTTTCTGGTGACTACAGAGGATGTGGAACAAAAGCCTCTGGAAACCTCTTTGATGGCTGTCTTGAAAAAGCAGTAAAACGCTTCCAAAGACGACACAGACTCGGAGCTGATGGTTCAGTAGGTAAAGGAACCCAACGTGTTCTAAATATCTCAGTCAACAGTAAAATCAATAGAGTACTTCTCAATATAGACAGAATCAAATGGATTCCACGTAAAACCGATGGACGCTACATTGTGGTCAATATTCCTGAGTACATGCTTCACTACTATGAGTATGGTCAAGAGATTAAAAAACATAAGGTTATTGTAGGCGATACCAAGCACCCTACTCCTATTTTTAGTGATACCCTCTCCTACATTACACTCAATCCCTACTGGAAACTTCCTGAGGGAATTATTAGAAAAGAGGTGGTTCCAGAGATGATTAAAGATCCAAAATATATAAAAAATCATGGATTGGAAGCACACGAAACATGGGAAGAGAACTCTACAAAAGTTTCATTAAGAGGCATAAACTGGAGAGAATATCTGAACAAAGAGAACAAATTTCCTTACCGTCTTATGCAACCACCTGGACCTAAAAATGCACTGGGAAAAATTAAATTTAAATTTCCAAATAAGTTCTCAGTCTATCTTCATGACACACCAACCAAGCACCTCTTTAAAAAGAGTCGCAGAGCATTTTCTCATGGCTGTATACGACTGTCAAAACCCTTAGGTTTCCTAAAAACTCTCTCAAAACAAGAGCCAAATATTAGCTGGGGAGAGGTAAAAGGTATCTTAGCTAGAAAACAAAAAGAGGAGATTGACATCAGTAATGATATTCCCATCAACATTGTCTACCTCACCACATGGGTCAATGCCAACAACGAACTGGTATTTGGAGATGATATCTATAACTACGACAAACATCAAGTTAGATTTATTCGCTAACTGATATTTAACTTTGAGGAAGTAGCCCTAGCTACCTCCTCGTCAAACACCCCAACTCCCAATAACGATTCCCATTAAACTCAAACTCCTGAATAACATCCAATCCCAGTTTACGATGGTGGGCTTGAAAAGAACGTGGGTTAACTTGATTTACAAAGGTTATAAGTATAGGGTAACGCTCTGCCATCTTCTCTAGTGCAAAGTTAAATATCTTCTCCAACACCTCTGTACCCCGTACCGATTTGTCAATGCAGATAGGTCCATACTGATAGGAGTTCTCTGTTGTAATCCTCTCACCTTTGTACTCTAAGTTCGGTAAATCAGCTATCATGTGCTGAAACATCGCCCACTTTGACCAAAACACCCATGACGCAGACATTACATATGCCAAGACCTCATCACCCTCTTTAACGACAAAAAGCCCCTGCTCCTGCTCTATTAGTTCTGTTAACTCCTCTTTACTAAAGGACGTGGTCACAAAACCATCTTTCTTATCGGCTTCATCAATAGTATCTATTTGGTACTTTGCATGTAGTTTTAGGGTTGCCTCTATATCTGATAGTTCTGCTACTTTATACTCCATCTTTAACTCCTCGTTCTACTTTCATTATCTCTATAGTCTTTCTATCTATCTCAGTTCCACGCTTCTCCAAACTCTCCACTATCATCTCAAATCGTTCAGAACTCAAATGCTGTCCAAATTTAAATTTACATGAAACCGTAGAGGGAACAAGTTTATAGACAGCCGTTGTATTCAATGCTTTATCATATGCCTCATCATCAAACGGTCGGTAGCCTCCTTTGGGTTGAAGCTTTTTCATCAATGATTCAAACATCTCTACTTTCTCTTCACGACTCTCTAGCATCTCAATAATTCCGTCGATACTCACCGATTTAAAAAACTGTGTAGCAGGACAAGCTAAACCCTCGGTTGAGCTAAAGTCTGAATCTATGAGTGAATGGTTTTCTACTACTGAAAAAGAGGCTCTTTGGTTTTTAGAGAGCATCTTCATTTTTCTGTTTTTTAATGCTCCATGAAAATAAAGGCTATCTTCTAAACGAACAAAGTTCAAGGGGACAGCATAGGGAACATCATTGAGACTTAGAGCCAATGTACCGTACTCGGCTTGGTCTAAAATCTCGTAGATGACTGCTTTATCTTTGATTTCAAATATTTTTTTCATCTTTTTCTCCTAAAAAGGGTAGCCACAAGGGCGTACCCCTACAGTTTTTATGCTATTATACGCCCTATCTGTACCCATGTAAAGATACAAAATATTTAAAAAATATAAGGACAGTTTGTGTATCTACTTAACCCAAACAGCAAAACCCCTCTACATAAACAGCTCTACAATGCCCTAAAAAAAGACATTGTTAGCAACTACAACGTAAATGAAAAGCTCCCCTCCATACGCAAGGTAGCCACCCAATACAACCTAAGTAAAAATACCGTAGAGTCTGCCTACTCTCAACTCTATGCTGAGGGATACATCGAGAGTCGTCCAAAGAGTGGTTACTATATGAGTGAACTCTACTTTGACACCTTTAAAGCACCTAGCCCAAAAGCAAAAAGTCCAACAAAAAAGAGTTATCTCTATGACTTCTTTCCTGCTCAACTTCACAAAGAGGACTTTCCCCTAAAACTCTGGAAACGGCTCTATGCTAAGGTCGTAACAGAAGAGGTAGATTTTGGAGCCTATGGTGAGGGGCAAGGTCTATTGGAACTAAGAGAAGAGATAGCCAAGTATCTGCAAAACTCTCGTGGTGTGCGTTGTGAGGTGGAAAACATCATTATCACTCATGGATTTATTGACTCCATGGAGCTACTTGCCAAGCTGAGTCAAGGGCGTTACAACACCTTTGCCCAAGAGATTCCAGGTTATCATATCGCTTATAAAATTTTTCGCTCCTTTGGGTACAACATAGAGGAGATTGAGGTTGATAAAGATGGCATTGTAGTAGAGCAACTACAAAAGAGCCAAGCCCAAGTGGTCTACATTACCCCAACACACCAATACCCCACAGGTGCGACCATGCCCATTGCCAACCGTCAAAAGCTTATAGCCCATATGCAGAGTGTGGGTGGTCTGATTATAGAAGATGACTACGACAGCGAACTCTCCTACTACAATCGCCCCATCCCTTCACTACAAGGCTTAGACGAACATGAGTGCGTCGCCTACTTAGGAACCTTTGCCAAAGCCCTCTCTCCTGCCATTCGGGTCGGCTACATGGTTGTTCCCTCTTGGTTTATGCAACGCTACCAAGCCAGTTACGATGCCCACTTTCCTTCGGTTAGTCTCATGACCCAACTCACCCTTGCAACCTTCATGAAAGAGGGGCATTGGGAGCGACACATCAGACGCATAAGGGTTCTCAACAAAAAGAAGCACCAATCCATGAGAGAAGCCCTACTCAAACATCTTGGAGACTCTTGTAATATTGTTGCTGAAGGGGCAGGTTTAGCCATACTTATTACTCCTACTAAACCTAACTTTGACTGGGAAAAGCTCAAAGCTCTAGCCCAAGAGCATAACATTGCTATCTATCTTGCTAAAGAGAGAAGTGGTGGTAATTTTGAGGCTGTTCGTATGGGGTTTGGTGGGTTTCGGATTGAGGAGATAGAAGAGGCTGTGGAGGTGTTTGGGAAAATTTGGAAAAAGGCTATCAATTAAGAAGCCTTCTAATTTTTTATTTTACAGCTCGAACCGTCTTAATTCCATCTACTTTAATCATCACAACATCTATATCTTTTACAGAAAAAAAGTTTTTAGTATCAGGTGTGGAAGCAATCTCACCAAAGTCATTTTTAATTTTTTGATAAATATCAAATTGAGCTGTAGAATAGCCTGTATGGTATCCTTGTTTTTCCCAGTTACTTTTACAGTTTTGAAAATAACCAAAATATATCACAACAAGTGTTAATAAAACACCAAATAAAAAAGTTAAAATTATTGTTATACTTTTCATTAACTCAATCCTTATTTTTAAGATAAAAAATTATATTAAAAAAATGTAAGAAAATAGTATAGAAAGAAGTTATTTCTCATAAACCCCATACCCCCAGTTCTTCAGACTCATTTTCTGATTCTCCTGCCAGCCTCGTTTTTTTAAGGCTTTAACAATAAGCATATTTTTTAGCCCATGTCCCAACAACAAAACAGACTCATGCTCTTTAGCAAAACGCTCCAATTTCATCGAAGCCTCTAAGGCATCAGCTTTACTATCTTTATAGGAGCGACTGCCACCTGAGTAGCCCAAACTCCAAACCAGTTTAAACCAAAATCCCCATGTGTAGATGGGAAGCTTCATGATTTTTCGCTGGGTATAAGGCGACTCCACCTCAGCAAAAAGCTTGTCAATATAATCAGCTTTTTTACCCAGCAATGCCAAACTGTCAAGGGAACGACGCAAGCCACTAGAGACAAAAAACGCTACCTCATCGGCTACCTTTTGAATCTCTTCATGCTTCTCTATCTGCTCTTCTATAGAAGCTTGGTCATACTCTTCAACCACACTTTTTAGTTCATTGGCGTATATTTTTCGATTTTCTATCTGCACTTTGGCGTGTCGCATCACTACTATTTTCATCTCTCTACTTTTTTCTATAGATAAAAAATAGAGAAACAACCAAGGCGTACATTAAGCGATTAAACTCAATAACTTCGAGTACTTCTCTGGAATCTCTATTTTTTTATCTTTTATTAGTTTTTTAAAATTTCTGTTATCCCAATTATCTGAAGTACTAATCGACTCAAATGTTAGGTAACTCCTCTCTTTTTTTTCATCTTTTACAATGTTATAGTCAATCGCCTGAACGGTTATTTCGTCGTTAAAATATTTTGGTATAAATGAGACATTCAGCTCTTTTGTAGCCATGTCAATACTAAAGTTTTTTAACTCTCCCAAATCTTTCTTTTTCAAGTAAAGTCCAATAATTCCTTTTGCTGTTCGGTTCAGTGTTCCACCCTTTGATAACTTCAACAATCTTAACATACTCTCCACCTTATAATGTATTAATTTTTAATTCATATATTCTACATAAAGATTCTTTAACAAATTAAAATATCAACAGATATCTACCTATATTTAAAATCTACTCCTGAAAATTATTTATTTTTATTGTTTAACACTTTTTTTTATATGATTACCCCTCCAACAACATATTCACTATCAATGCGACCACCGTCTCTTTCTGTTCAGGCAGACTCTTTGCTGTCATCAAAGTAAGAGCTACCAAGGCATTGTCGTTTATCTTTGCTTCTCCATTGGCACGATAGAGCATCTGATTTTTCTGTAAAAATAAGATAAACAAAAACGCCCCAATACGTTTGTTTCCATCCACAAAAGGGTGGTCTTTAATAATATAATAGAGCAAATTAGCCGACTTAGCCTCCACACTAGGTATAAGATCATCCCCTCCAAAGGTCTGATAGATATTCCCTATAATCCCATCAAACTCCCCTGCCTTCTCACGACCAAAAAGCTCACTCGCCTCACCCTTTTTCATCAGCTCTTTTTTAAGTTTAGCGATGGCATCTTTGGCTTCATCATAGCCTAAAATAAACTTCGATGTTGCATGAAGTGAAGGAACCGAGAGGCTATCTTCATCATACCCTTCCAAGAGTGACCAACTACGCCCATAGCTGACAATCACATCAAGCAATCCTTTCGCTTCATCACATGCCAACTCCTCTTGCTTCATGGTCGATTGTAAAAGAGCAATGGCTTGATGAAACTCTTCTAAGCCTTTTTGTTGAAGGCGTTTTTTGTTGAGTGAGTAGCCTTGAAAAAGATACTCTTTTAGTATACCCGTCGCCCAAATACGAAATGCTGTCGCACGTTTACTATTAACTCGATACCCAACAGAGATAATAGCATCTAAACTATAGTGTTCTATATTTCTTTTAACCTCTCTTTTACCCTCTTTTTGAACTACCGAAATTTTCTCGGTAGTTGAACTTTTATCTAATTCTTCTGTTATATAAATATTTTTTAAGTGATATGAAATCGTATCACTATCCACATCAAATAGTTTACCCATCTGTTTCTGATTTAACCATAATGTATCTTTTTCAACAGTTGCTTCTAATGATACCACTCCATCTTCATAGATAACAATCTCACTCATCATAAATCCTTAATATTTTTTAACATTTTATCATCTATTTTTAATTGTTCTCTAAAATGTGGCATATTGTCATATTTTTAAAATTTACGCTTCATCCTTCACTCTTCCAATACAAAATTAACAACCGTAGCTTTGGTATAAACTTCACCCAAAGCATCCTCTACAGTTACGTTAAAAGTCAGCCGTCGCTTCTTCTGCTCCAGCAACTTCGCTCTTACATAAACCATCTCAACATCCATAGTAATGGCTTTAAGATACTTAGTCTCAATAGAACGTGTCATGTTCGCTCCTGCCACCAACATACTCAGAGGTCCTACAGCATTGTCTATGGCTCCAACGATTAGCCCACCTTGCATGGTTCCAAAAGGGTTTTGCCAATCTTCTAACACAGGAACTCTAATGGTTAAACTCTGCTCTTCACTATCATACTCGACAATCTCACACTTCATTAATGCAAAGCTAGGTGGTGGGAGTTTGAACTCGTCTATTCTTTCACCTAAAACATCTTTAAAGAGTGTTAGTACATCTATCGGTTTTTTATTTTTCATTTTTTTTCCTTTTTAAAATCATATAAATCAAAGGGCTAACTCCAAACAGAACCAACCCTAAACATAGCCACACCACCCCATTATAACCACCATAATCCCAAGCCAAAACAGGAAGCAGTGTTCCCAATGCTCCACCCATATAGAAAAAGCTTTGGTACAACACAGCCACCGTTGCTCTGTCATCAGGCACTAAGTCACCCAAATAGGTAGGCGTAACCGACTGCACAGAAAACATCCCAATGGTCACCAAGCCCATTCCTATCAAAATAAATGCCAAAGAGGAACTAAGCGTAAGCAGTATGCCCACTACTAGAGAAGCAAGAGCCAAAAACAATACCTTCACTCGCCCCAACTTATCAGAATAGTACCCTGCCAAAGGACTCACCACCACAGCCAAAAGCAGAACTAAAAAGAGAGAACCCAACTCTGCTTCATTGAGTCCAAATGGGGCTTGGGCTAGATGGTAGGTTACAAAAGTGGTTATTGCCATAAAAGAGAAAAAGACCACCAAAGGAATAAGCAACACAGAGAGTATTTGAGGCTTAAATAAATACCCAAAGAGTGCCTTTTTTTGTAATAACTTTCCTCTTCCCTGCACCACCTTGGTCGAGGGTAAACCCCAAGCCATCACAAAGAGAGCAACTAAAAGTAAAAATGCAAAGAGTCCAAACGCCTCTTGCCATGAGTAGAGATAGGTCATCCACCCTGCCAAAAGACGACCCATCACAGCCCCAAAACCTGTTGAAGCCATGTAAACTCCCATCCCTAAACCTCTCTGCTCTTTCGGGTAAATTTCTTGCACATAAACAAGCATAGTTGCCGTAATTCCAGGAATAAAAATACCTTGCATCACACGTGAGATAAGCAACATGGTGTAGTTGGTCGCAAAAGCAGAAAGCAACATAGACAAAAAGAGGAAAAAGAGTGCCACCATCATAATCTTTTTCTTCTCAAATCGCCTTACAATAGGTGCATAGATAGGAGTTGCTACCATAAGGATAAAGAGCATCCCTGAGAGCAGAAAATTGGTCTGTGTCATACTGAGGTTTAACTCATTTTGTAGTGTGGGGAGGATGGCTTGTGGGGTGTAGATGGTGGAGAAGATTATTGATACTATGAAGAATAGGGTTAGGGAAGTTTTTAGCATATATTCATTTATTCTCTAGCTATTAAAAAAACCCACACCAACATATACCACAACTAACAAAGTAATAATCATAGCCATAATCAGTGTAAACCAATATCTAAACTTTGAGATATGCTCTTTTATCTTAGTAAGTATAAAAAAGTTTAATATCCAAAGTGGCATAGCAACCATTAGCCCCATTACTACACCCATTATATATTCATTTCTATATGGATTATTACTCTCTAAAAAATAATATCCCAAATAGTACAAAGCTACTCCTAGAAACAACATTCCTAAAACCTCTAATAGACTTGATAAAGAGTTCCATCCATCAGAATTACTTTTACTCATCTAAACTCTCCACCAACAGCACCTCAAAAAACTCCCCAAGAGGCTCTTTTTGCCCCATTATCTCATCCATCAAAGGGCTATCACTTTTAATAACAAATATAATCTTCTCAATAGAACTCTCTATCATCTTGGGCATAAACTCATTAAGTAACCACTTGGTATCTGCTTCTTCACTTTCAAATCCATTAGTGGTGTCTGTTATCCAAGTGGTAGCTTTATACTTTACAATAAGCTCTGCTCCATATCTCAATGGATTTCGATAGTCATCGCCTTTACAGAACTGCTTCCACTCGCAGAAGATGGCATTTTTATCTTTTTGGTATTCTACTTTGCAGTATGAACTATTATACATTTTCACCTCCTACACCACATACAAAAGCACAGCAAAAAAATGAAGCACCGACCCCAACATAACAAACAGATGCCAAATGGTATGAAAGTAATTGATGTAGTCTTTGACATAGAAAATAATCCCCCCCGTATAGGCAACCCCACCTGCCACAACAAGCCAAAAGCCCACTGGGTCGATGCTGTTTTTAAATGTATCGAGTATCACAACAATCAGCCATCCCATCACCACATACGCTACCAAAGAGAGTAGCTCAAAGCGACTGGGATAGAGAAACTTTAACGTAATCCCCACAATGGCAATGCTCCACTCTATGGCGAAGATAGTCCACCCCTCTACACCCCCTATCGCAACCAAAAGAAGAGGGGTATAAGTACCTGCAATCAAAAAGTAGATGGCACTGTGGTCAAACTTCTGCATCAGCCGTTTGACTTTGGTGTGGGTGATGGCATGATAGAGCGTGGAGCTTCCATACAAGATAATAAGTGTCGCTCCATAGATAGCCACTGAGACAATGGCTATCACACTCCCTTTGATAGAAGCAAAAGCGACCAAAATACTCAACGCAGCAATGCTCAAAAGAAACCCTATACCATGCGTAATACTGTGCCAAACCTCTTCGACAAAAGAGAAATCATTTACTTTGTCCATCTATTATCCTTTGATTTTAATATCGTATCTATCTGTTCAAAATAATGCTCTTTGAGACTCCC
>JAUTBQ010190545.1:0-10344 GCA_032361185.1 Lepetodrilus ovalis | reverse complement strand
ACATTCGACTCAACCTATGGTGCGGTTGTACATTATAGTGGAATGTTCCGTCTACCATACCGCGGTGGAAAGGTTTTTGAAAGTACAAACATGATTTTATGTATGTCAAGTGAATGTACTTTACAGTTGTACCTATTTTCTAATCCAAAACAACCATAAATATATGTGATTGTATGCCTTTAAGGAATGCCATGCCATGTGGTTTGTACCTCTTAGTACTGACATGTTAAGAGCAAGTGGGTGGTACCCCTCAGCTAAATACTAGTACGTTCCTAAGACAGGATGTAAACAGAGGATACGGGATATAGGAAAGAGATAGGCGAGGAAGAGTAGCGTACACAAGTCTACACCTGCTGTTCCTCATTTGCCCTGCATCTTTACTTTCAACGCTACTGCTGAGTCTTCGTATACGATACCCGTATAGCACATGTTGTATCACCCAGCCATAATCGAACACAATCCTCTGTTGATTCAAGCCAAACTACAATAGTACAAGATGTTTTCTCTGTGTTAACCTGGAGAAGTTGAAGGCCTCTGTCCGTCAGTGTAGTTGGCTATGTCAGTATACAGAAGAATGGTAGGAATGGCCGCGATGCGATAGACCCATCAGTGTAAACCTATCAGTAATTATTGGTAATAACTTTACGCTGTCACCCGTATGAACAAAACCAGATGTCCTCTCTCTCCATACTAACACGTGCATAAGATCATAAAGACGCATTTTTGTAATCCAAGAACCAATGTACTCGAGATGTGTTCGCGTACTAATCTTGTCGAATGTTTCTTTATGACGATCATTTTCGGCTTATGATCCCCGATGCTGTCGTTAATCTATTGAATTACACATAACCTAGCAACGCTATTGTTGCTAAGGATATCATTTGTCTCGCAGAGCACGTGCATTGTGTGATTGTCTTGAGATATAAAGTACCAAATAACAGACAAGCGTAGCCCGTATTATTATCACAAGTGTTGCATTGGAAGGTCACATATCTTGCATTGATTAGTACATCGCCAGTACCGTCGGTATACCAACACGTCGTGAGCAACACTGAGTAAGTTCTAAATATAACTGGAGGAGTATGTACACATGGGGGACTCCATAATTGCCAGCAAACTGCACCAAGGTCGGCGGGCCTGTCCTCTGAAGACATTGTATTGTCTGGTTAGATCAGCATAGCAGTTTCTTATTCCTTGTAGGTGATTGCCAAGGATCTTACGCCACCGGTGTGTTCTTTCAATCGTCATACTTCACACCAACGACAGTGAGGAATTACGCTTTAAAATGAATTCCAGCTATCAGCGAATGACCAAGTGGAGCCCCCAGTTTGCAGCTTCATTGAAGATGGTGTACACCCAGTTGTGTTGTCCATCCACATTCTTCCTTGCAACTGTGTGCCATTTATCACCCTATTTCCAGCCCTCTGCTCTCCAGGGTGAGCTATAGAACGGTATAGAGTTTAACCACACCGTACTTTACAATCCCTTTGTACTTGGTCTCGACAACCGCCCAGTTTAACATCCATTTAGACGCCTGCATCGCATTGTACTAACACTAGACTCAGAGGATGCGCCTACATCGTTTGCATATCAATCCCACTTATTGGTATTATTGCTGTATGAAAGGATCGACTGGGATGTTTAGGCCTATGATATTCGAAGACCTTGATTCCCTGTGATTTTCCTGCTATCCAGTCTTGCTTTAACATCTACTGTTGTATACCTGATGCACGGGCAGAGGTCTGTGTTTAGCCTTTGTCAATAAAACCCTTCTCTCTGTCTGGTGCGTGGTGGATCTCCTGGACGAGCATTTAGGTGATGATAATGTCTGTAACACAGCCTAGTTGCTGAGATTTTCAAGATACTCTTTGTACTTTTTTTTAACGGCATTAAACACCAATGCATTATGACTTAAACAGCTTAATGTAAGGACGATGGCAATTTAGATGTCGAGTGTATTTAGCCATTAATGCCCTGTTTATGTTTAGTGTGAAGCAGATGGTGAGCGACTTCTTTCAAGGGTAAATACGTTATCTCTCGTGTGTTTGTTTGTTCAGAAGACAGTTCCGGAGAGATTCACCTGGTTCCATTGACTAGCCATAGTCACGCTGATAATTGAAGTCATAATCAGATTACATAATTCTGCCTGTGAAGCACCAGATGTGTTTTTGTCTGAATCGCCTTGTGTTCTCATGAATATACTACCATGTCATTATTTGACGACAGACCAAGTGCTTTCTCACGGTATTGACTTCTGTAAATAACTAATTAAATTAAGCCTAAGCTGGAAAATAATTAGTAAAGTGTTTCGCACAGCGAGATTAATAGAGGTTCCTGGATGAAAACAAGTGAGTCTGCTAACAGGAATACACAGAGCTGTACATGTATAAATACACCAACAGTCAGTCGACTATCTCGGATAATACGGTGACTTAACCTTTCCACTCAGAAATGGAGTATATTAAGCATTGTATATTCGGGAATGTATTTAACTCGTAATGAATAAACTTAATTTGCTGTTGGAATATCTCATTCTTCAAACATCATTATACCATCTGTCAACAGATGCTACCGACGACAGCCATGTAAGATAATTGCTTGATTGTAATAAAACAGGACGGAAACCAATCCAGGCTAATGCTGTTAAGTTGACACTAATGTGCTGTATCTTGGCTTGATGAGATTACTTCGATGCTGTGTTTAATGTAAGTTAGTGTCCGCGTGTAGGAATATTACTTTGTCCAGTTATTAATTACCCATCATATTATAATAAATATCACTAGACATCACGACTCTACCAACAGCATTGCATCTGTCTTCGGTGTCATGACTTCCGCGTTCACTGATAATCGTATTTAGATTTGTTGGCATGCGAACTCCGCCGGGCGGAGCATCGGGGATGAACATGCACTGCAACCTCAAACGAAGGTTAATGCTCTTATCCGTGCGTAATTAATCATAGTGTCAGGTATTTTAGGCAACTCATGGTGTCTCCAGCAGAATGGCGGTCAATGTTCTAACCGCCAGGAGATATAGTCTGTGTCATAGACGATTTTCTCACCCAACCAGTCCTACCATTACAAACCTGTTAGTCTATGCCATCTAAGTGCTTCTACTATAGCAATTGTTCCTCCCTGCGAGGTAGCCTTTCTTAGCGTGTACACAACATACTGTGTAGGCCCGTTGAGTGTATTGCACTAGTTGTCGATGGCAGAACCCTATAGATGACAGATGTCAGAACCCAATAGATGGCAGAATCCTATAGTTGGCAGAACCCTATAGATGGCAGAACCCTACTAATTTACACAGAGCCTCACGCCGCGCAATGAGTTCACATTTTACTTCCCTGGCTGTGTAATGGTCAGTATACTCAGTGTCCAACATTACATTGTACACGCCATTACAACAGTCCTCACGGACTCTTAGCACGCCACATTTCGCGGCAGTAGGGCACTTCTGAACGGGACTTGGTGCGAAGTCCGAGACAATCATCCAGCATCCTTAAATGACTTTGAGGCCAGATGTCAGTCTGAATTACTCGTTCTCAGAATGTACATATTACAGCTGTTGGAGGCATTTGTTTAGCTGTTCGAGAACTTCTGTCAGATAGAATCCGTGGACTGAAGATGGCCGCGACCTAGTTATAATGACGGAGGTGATTGTGAATGATCTCCAAGGTGTAGGTTTATTCCAAGGCTGTTCGTTTTCGTGATTCCACGTTACATTGACAGCTAATGCCTAGTGTTCCAGTCTCAATTTCCTGAAAATACATCCTGTAAATGGTAGCATGCTGGTGTTCAAAACACCTGTCTGTGGAGATAAGTGCTACTTCCGGAAATCTCCAGGATTGAAATGAGTGTCACGAAAATAGAAATGTCTTCAGCTATCTTGAAAAAGTGTCAGGCAAACATTCAAAATACAAAATTGTTAAAACTATTTAGTTCTTGATGTGTATTGAATTTCCTTTATTCAGTACATAATTAATGATTATTTTTAGAATGATTCCTTATGCTATGGTGCTGATAATGGTAGTAGTCCAAATCCCATTATGTGCTTTAAATCTGGCATCTGTAGCTTTTAATCAATACTACATATTTTTTTTTATAGTAAATGAAATAACATGATTAAGTGTTAGTAACCATTAATTGTGCATAATAATTCTACGGACCGGTACTTTGTTTATTTGCTTATTCGCCAGAAATCTCGATTTTTTAAAACTTTTCATGGCAGACCTGTTTTGCACAAGACTGTTTTGTTTAGAATAAGATCATTGACGTTGACTAGTAGCCTTGGACCATGCTTAGGAAAGTGATGTCTCCAATAGCTGACATCGACGTCTAGCAATGCCGAACACGCACGTGCACCGTACAACTGATGGGAAGATACTGCAGTCTTGTTGCTCCATCCAGTATCTGTCGACACGTATGTACATACAGACGTACAGGTATACAGAGATGACAGTGATGTGATTATAGTGTTGGCTGTTTAGTTTTTAGGAGCTCAGCTATTTCCTGTTGGTAGCTTTGGAGTTCCCATCCTGCACCAATAGCAAATGGATGTTTGCCGTGACATCAGTCAACCCTGGTGCTGGAATAGTGGTAAATCTGCTTAGACAAACTAACATGGCTATACGTATTTTGTAATTAACATGCATATCCGTGTATTTGGATTGCATGTGTTCCAAGCAAGTGGAACATGGCATACAAACCAAATGAAGTTACACATGCTTCGATATTAAGGCCCTCTAGATCTCATTTGAGTCCTGGCAGATAGAAAGCTAAAACAAAAGGTCTGGATTAGTTGTAAACAGACATCATATTCCTGGTTGAAAGGATCGTGTTTTCCCAACAGCTGAGTACATACATAATGCTAGTCTGAGGTGGGCCTTGAATAGACTGCCCCTGTTATCATTATCCAGAGAGTACTGTTAGTTTTTACTTGATTTGAAAATGATATTGTTTACCTTTCTCAGTTCGAAACACTTATTTTTCCATCTTGGGACGTATTCTTGTGAAAGAACCACGCTATCACTGTTTCACCATCTCACGTTAGAATTTGACACTTATTTTAATGTTTGAATTTCACAGCGTATGTAGGATTTAACATAGATAGGTAAACCGATGATTGGTAGTACATCATTAAGCTATTGAGATAATGTAATGGACATATTTGCAATACAAACCTGACAGACAGTAGATATTTGTGGAGATAATCTAATAAAAGAGAACCATTTTCATTTACTGTTTTGAATATAATGTGGACTTAATGCAACAATGATGTAATCACGATATTTGATACAATTAGTTAAAAGATCAAGTTTTTTTAAGGAAACAAGAATGTAACCAAATCCTTGCATGAAAACAAAATGAGATAATCTAGTAATACAATATTTAAAATTCTAAGAAATATTTACCAGCGAAGCAATCGTTATCATGCAGGAGTCACTTTTCTGTGGGAAAACAACCACCCCATGTGGAGCCTCATGTGGGGTATCAGACTATCGCTGCAACAAAATGGAGCCGAAGAACTCATGTAATTTTCTTAGTTTTGATGAAAATATCTTCTTAATACTTCTTCCTAGATACTGACTTCTGCAGACATATTTAGCTTGATTGTGATGTTACAGATGAAAGTTTAATTTTAGGATGGAATGTTTCTTTAATTGAAAACACAACTGAGGAGATGATAAGTTTGGAACCAATAGCAACACTCGATCATGGCCGTCTCGTCACTTCAACACGGCAGTAATGGACCTCTACCAGGAGATACGATCTTCAGCAAAAAAAGCCCTGCAAAACTGGAGACTGGGGGATTATACAAGTAATACACAGGATGTAGAGCCTAGATATTAGTCATGAAGGCTTTAGTTCTACGGATACAATCGTAGATTACATCGCTCCGGAAATGGTCACTGATCCAATTATGTGCTTTTAGTATGCTTGGCATAATTATTCCTCTCTCAGGAATAACCAGCAATGTTCCATAAACAAATATGCATTCATTCGGGATGTTATCCGGCTGTATAAGACATATATGACTAGCAATATAGTCAGCTGGTTAAGCGATCTCCTCTGGCGATCGTCTTCGGGACAATTTGGATTCTCCAAGGATACATGGTTGATGTCGTCCATTACGAGGGACGATATCAATCATGAGCCGTTTTGAAGGCTGTTCTGGCGCTACTGAAGGAGTTCTGTTCCTGGGTATAGATATATGGGTCATGGAGGACTATACAGAAAGAATAAATCAATCTATAATACTTACAATACGTAATTTGCATCGACACGCAAGCTGGGTTATATCAGACGCCATGACGTTCCAATCTATTCTCCAGATCATGACTAGTGTATAATATACGTTATGTATCCAGAGTTATTGTAGGAAACATTTGGTTCTTTAGAGGCTTCAATTACCACATATGTATATATTTTCTCAGAATTGCCTCCGTATAGATGTGCACCAGAATGGTCTCTTTATTTCTCATACAATAATAACAACATCCATAGCAATGTTTTGGTAATTCGGTAAGTAAAAGGTAGCCATGCAACTGGAAATAGCATTGACCGTTGACTAGGTTTTCTTTAGGTCAATGACTTTTCTTTGAAAGTATAACTTGTTGATACGAGTTGATGGTCACGTAGTTGTATTATATATATTATATTATTTAGTATGTGATTAATACTTGTAAGATACCGTGTTTATCAAAATAGAAGGACATATACCGGAGCAATTCTAAAGTTACAGTATACATCTTCAGTTACATGTAGGCTACATGTTATATTGGATAGTGGTGTAAAACCTAATTGGGTTAATTATCTTCGTAGATATAAATGTTTGCAACGTCTGTCCCGTAAAGCTCTTCTTCTAATTAATACAATCTATTTACGTACTTAGAGGTAGGCCCTACAGTGTGTAAATAAAAACGTGTAAGTTTTCTTTATTTGGCAAGACGAACATCATTAATAAAAATCAGCTTTATCAAGGAGTACTACAACCAGGGTATCTTTTCTCGAAACTCTCTTATCCACTACTATACCATAACGCTCTCGTAAGTGCACGAGCGCCATATATTAGAGATCAGTACAAGAGGATAGTCTCGTAGTAGATATGAGAGCTTCGAGAAACGATATCCAGGGTATTCTTTCACGAAGCTCTCTTATCTACTAAGAGACTGGTAGCGCTCTCTTGGCATTGTATTAGCTATCGGCAAAAAGAGCGCTACCAGTCTCTTAGTGGATTCGAGAGCTTCGTGAAAGGATACCCTGGTCATCAACAACAGACAATCAAATCCGACTGTTCATATATAAAGTGCAACATACATATAATGAACATAAAAAATATAAACTATGATTATTTTCTTTGCATACATATTTTATCATTAAATACGCTTGGAAAATACTTTGACATTTCAATAGTGAAATGTCTGACGTAATCATTCTTAATTGGTTGTTCCACTCCAGTTTCAGCAACGTTTCGCTATTGATATAATTGTAGACACATCTTACCACTGCTGACTATTTAATTGATGCTATTAGCATCAGGACCGTTGTCGGTAGCAGCGGAGGAGATTTATGAAGTATTTACCATGTCTTCAGCCAATATGCCTCAGATACCAGATAAGGGGTCAGCATTAAGTTCTTCCTTTAATAGAGCAAAGAGTCCAACAAGCTCCAACGTCCTGGCCCATTTAAACAAAGATTTAATAGCGTGTTCTAATGTGAAGTATTATAACTGCCCCCTTCCCCTCTCCCCACCTTCTCCAGTATATCCTGTACTTTTAAGTAGCCATATGTTAGCCTGATATTACTCATTCATATTCTCCTTGGTTGGTACAAACTTTATCGGGAGTATTTGATATTTTATTTAATAAGCAGTCGCTCACTTTCTAAACCAAACTTCAACCCAAATCAATATTAAACCTAACTCATAAACATCCACTCCAACAAAATCTCATCCCCAAAACCTAATGCTAGACCTCAGACATGTTTATTTGAAGGCTTAAGCACGCAATCCAATAGACAGCTATATTCATATGCACACATCTTCTTAGGTTGACCTGATATGAACTTGTATCCTCGCGATCATCCATGCTCTGCCATATGATGTTGATCCCAGCAACTCTACTTACATATCTCCAAGACACGTTAATATAGAGCTTCATGTGTAATGAAATAGATTTTTATGATATTAATGTTATCCAAAAATGATAACGTATGCCTACCTATAGGTTATGTATGCTCATATCACTGATAGGCCTACACATCCTGGTCGTGTTGTGGAGCTTCATGTCTGAGGTTAATTATATTATGATATAGGTTTATATAAATTACCTCAAATTTGTAAATGTTTACAAGTCGACAAGATTTATAGAAATTAATCGAAATAAGTTTAGCTGCACTATCAAATAGGTTATTGCAGTTAACATTAAACGAATTATGCAATGTGATGGACATATATGTTATACAATCAGTATTCCAAATTCCATATATATATATATATATAAATCATGCTTTGTTTAGTGCATTGTGGTACCACAGTTATGAACCCACGTCTTTTTATAGGTTTGTGAAACGGTCTCTCAGTAGAAAGACGACGAATCCAGCTCGATGCCCATTGATTCCAGCACTCTATTATTCTCTGCTCCCACTTGCACGTTTGTTCACATTCCTTCCACATTTACTGGCAATTACTCTCAATCAACTGTGAAGCCCGTGGTCAATGCCTCCTTCTAACTGTTGACCTCTGCGCGGATTTACACCATCTCCAAAAACATTTCACGTACTTCATTTTTGTCCCCTGCAAGTTATTGCTCCGGGGTGGATTTAGGATCTTGAGAATGGGAAAGAGGGTGAAGGGAGAGGAGAATATGGTGATGGTGTCACAGTATAGACCCACGTATCCCTATTTAGTTACTTGGAAGATTAATTGGTGGAGGAAGGGTGTTTATCACGTAGCTGTTCCATTTGAATCACCCCAATGTACGAATTGCACCATCATGCATTGGAAAGTGCATAAAGGTACTATACAGCATCAGGGACAATGTACATGTATTAATAACTGAAAAGTGGATAGAAAAACGAAAGATACGCTGCTTGTCACAAGAGACTGTTAGGAAATATTCAACAGATAAGTGGTATTTTAACAAACGCCTAATAACGGAAGGTTGTGATGAGATGTGATAGACAAGTCGATCTGACTCACTCTATTAAATTTTGTAATAAGGCAGCTCAGAGGCTGATTCTAATAACAAAGAAGTTTAGAAAATTCCCCAGGAAGTATCAAAGTTATTTCGATCAAGAAGACAAAACTAAAGGAAAGAACACACCCGCCATGCCTAACTACTGATTGCAGAACGCGGCTCTATAAACACTTTCTTATTTTATTGATTCTGTGCAATGTGCGATCATACAATGAGTCACTTTTTTTTCATCTCTATCCAATAAAATAGACATTACATTTATTCACGTCGAAAGTTATTGGGTTGTTTTGGGAATATTAGAAGATGATTGTAAGATGCAACGCTACGTTATTGAGTTAATACATGATTAGTAGAAATATTAACCAGTGCACGTCAAACAAAGGGGACATATGAAAACAATACTACTTGACTATTTCTATATAATTCTCTAGTTAATATTATTTCCCATTTTCAATTAATATGTCCACTATAGGCAATATCTGTCATTATTGAATTCATCAAGCGAGCAGCCATCTGACCGGTGTATACTGTAATTTGCTATCCTCTATAATTGGGTCGCATATATCATGACCCGAGAGACCTTGTCCATTTGAAACGCGACGAGGGAGAAGGGAGTTACCACGGACATCCATATAAACTGTTTATTTGTTCTGGTTGAGAGTCAGGCGCACCATCAGGGGAGTTGAGACTGTATTATTATGTATACAATCAGTAAGCGGAGATGTATTTGGTCATTGGCTTTATTGGAACAAGTCACCTCCGTGCGTCGTAAAGACATGGGCAACGGACACCGGTATCCAATGTGACATAGACACGGTGTACGTGCATATAGCATTGACATAAAACATGTTATTATACTGTGTGAATACGTCTTGGAATGCATAAAACAGACGCAGTCTACTTCTCTATTATTATTAGAATCATTCACAAAAGTAATGTAAAACTACGTGTGATGATAATGTTGATACAATACTATTGTTTGTATACATTGTTCTCTATACTTATGCGTAGTGCTAACCACAGGACTTTGAATATATAATTATAATAAAATAGTATACCATCTATCTATATAAGTATATTACTATATAGATAGATGGTATACTATTTTATTATATTTAAGTATATTACTATATAGATAGATGGTA
>JAUTBQ010190534.1:0-10346 GCA_032361185.1 Lepetodrilus ovalis | reverse complement strand
TTTTTCTACTAAAAATCAAGTGTAGTGTGGTCGCATCATCACTAAATGAACAACTTGGTGCTATAATATGTAAAAAAGTTTAGGAAGATGCCATGATAAAAACAGTAAAATCATACTTCTCAACTGAACCAAAAATCCCTCTTTATACCCATAAATACATCATTATCCCTGATCTTCATGGCATATACTCTATATACAAAAAGGTAGAGGATTTTATAAAAAATGAGACTACAGATGATAGAAAGATCATCTTTTTAGGTGATTATGTAGATAGAGGGGAGGGCGGTGAAGTATATGGCAAGAGTTTTAACGATGCTGGGAGTTACTTTATCCTTCGTGATCTTATAAAGTTAAAAGAGTGGGCAGATGAGAGTGGCAGAGAGATCATATTTCTTCGAGGAAATCATGAAGTTTTTTATGAAGATCACTACATAAATAACAATAAAACTATATATAAAGATTATAAATTTTTGATAGATTCTATGGAGTGCTTTGATTATGTATTTGAAAAAGAGCCAGAGTTTTATGATTTATTTATAGACTTTTTTAAAAATTTAATGCCTTATTACAAAGATGAGGATTATAAATATCTATTTGTTCATGCTGGCATCGATCCTCAAAACAAAAATTTGCAACAACAAGTTGATAGCGGCTTGATTTATTGGATACGAGATAAATTTCTTTTTTCTGATAAGAGATTAGATTATACCGTTATATTTGGGCATACCCCTTTTATAAAACCTTTTATGAAAAAAGATAAGATAGGGTTAGATAGTGGAGTATATAAGCGAGATTATATAAATTTACTACTAATTGACAACTACAACAGTAAGATCATTCAGTTGCATAAGGGCACCTCTAAAAACCCTAGGCACTCATAATGGACTTTACAAATGTAAGATTTTATAAGAGATTTGTGAAAACCTAGCCGTAGCTAAGTTGAGCAAATATCTTGTAAAAGATTGCTTTTGTAAAGCCCACCCTGTGGGCATCACTAGCTTTTACTTATGCTTTGTTACTAACTTTTGAATTAGCTACGGCTAGTCCTGCAAGTGAGTGCCTCGCCTAAGAAAAAGCTAGTGATGTTATGAGTACCTAGGGTTTTTAGATGTGCCCTTAAATTAATTGTAACAAATGTCGATATTAAAAATAAATATTTGGAATTAGTTATGAAAAAGATAATACCACACCTACTCTCAACAATCTTTATGCTTGGTTTATCTACTCAAGTTCAAGCTACCAACTACTACATATCCCAATCAGGAAACAATGCAAATGATGGATTAACAAATGCTACAGCATGGCAGACCATGAATAAAGCAAGTGGTTCAAAATTTTTACCTGGAGATAGGATTCTTTTTAAAAGAGGAGATACTTTTCG
Organism: Lepetodrilus ovalis; assembly: GCA_032361185.1. NCBI lineage: Eukaryota > Metazoa > Mollusca > Gastropoda > Lepetellida > Lepetodrilidae > Lepetodrilus > Lepetodrilus ovalis. Next base: position 8,965 of record JAUTBQ010190534.1, on the reverse strand, counting down.
TGGTGGTGCTGCATCGATATGGGGCGGTTTCATCGAACCACGAAGCAGTGGAACCGAATCTAAAAGAATCACTATAGGAGCTTATGGAACAGGAGCTAAACCGATCTTATTGGGTAGTGTTGATAAGAGTGCTACATCAGCATGGACAAATATAACGGGAAATATCTGGTATACACAGATGAGATACCATGTAGATATTGGTAATCTTATCTTTGGCACTAGCAACTATACTGCTGGATCTAAACGATTTTCAAGGGCAGAGCTTACCAAACAAGGAGATTATTATTTTAACACTGAAAATGACCGTGTAGAAATATATTCTACTACTAATCCTGGTTCATTTTACACACACATAGAGGCAGCTAGAGCTACAAGAATGATTACAGCATTTTATGTTGATTACTTGACAATCGAGAATCTTGATATCAGAAATACAAGCTACACTGGTATTATGATGCAAGATGCAAATCATATCATAGTTAGGTCAAATGCCTTATCATGGATCGGTGGTGGAAATCCTCTTCCTATGAACCCTCCAAAAGTAAGATTGGGAAATGGAATTGTTATTTGGAGCAATGTTGATGATTGTTTAGTCATAAACAATATCATGACAGATATTTATGATACTGGTATAACCAATCAACAAAATTCAGCACCGTCAAATCATAGCAACTTAGTTTTTCGAAACAACATAGTCTCAAAAGCACACTACGGTATGGAGTTTTTCTCCTCAAATCCTAATGCTACTATGACAAATATAACCTACGATCACAATACATTTGTTGATATTGGTCACAGTTGGGGAGAGAACCAAAGATCACCTGTTTCTGCAATTGGAAATGCTAGTGCAATTCAGATATATAGACTTGGAGCAGCAACAACGAGAAATGTCAAAATAACAAATAACATCATTGCAAATAGCACTAATCAGTTACTTAGAAAACGTAATGGAGAGACATGGGGAGTATGGCATGATCATATACAGATGAGTGGTAACTGCTGGTATCAGCCCAATGATACCGATATAGGTTGGAAAATAGTAGAACGTAAGAGTGAGTATACAATCAACGACTTTGAAATGTATAAAAATACAGAGGGTAAAGATCTCATAGGTTCAATCATCGCAAACCCTCATCTTGATAGTAACTATATGCCATCTGGAGCATGTCATGGTTATGGTGCTTATGGTACGATTGATCATACAAAAGAAACAGACCCTACACAAGAGGTCATCCGTGCTGATGTAGATCAAAACTCCAATATCATTCGTGCCGATGCTATGCTTGTCCTTAGAAACTCAGTAGGATTGACGATGAATGGCACAAATTGGCAAGATTCTGAAACTACTGGTGATGTCAATTGTGATGGAGATTCTATGTCGGTTGATGCGATGCTTATCTTAAGATATGCTCGAAAGTTAAACATGAATGGCACTAGATGGTGTGAAAATAAATAAATATCTATAAAAAAGATTTGGAATTAACATGAAAAAGATATTAAAAACTTTTATAACTAGTATCATTATGATAGTAGCTATTTTAAAAATACCAACTTATGCTGCTTCTACTTGTGGAAATCATCAAATAGAAGAGGCAGAACAGTGTGATGATGGAAATATAAACGACTCAGATGGATGTTCATCAAGCTGTAAGTACGAATTGCAAAATGAAAAGACAATAATCCTTCGAACTCCAGAAAATTTTTGGAATGAAGAAACTGCAAACAGACAACTAACACTTTTTAAACAAAAAGGGATAACGACTATTATCTTTCTTGTAAAAAATGATGAAGATGTTCCAGGTAGAGCTTCTGGAGAAGTATTTTACAATAGCACCATAGCCCCTATATCTAAGGATTATGATGTTTTTGATGCACTTACATATAGTAGTCAATATGCTAGAGATAATGATATGAAGATTTATGCTTGGGTTCCACAGTTTCACGATCAAGCATTGATTAATTCTAATCCAGATTTACAGATGAGCTATTTAAATCAAAAAAACAATAAAGTAGAGTTTTATAACCCAAATGATGAATATTTTGTAAATCCAATCTCTACAACATCTCAAGATTATCAAAAAGATATATTAAGAGAGATTGTTACCAATTATGACATTGATGGGGTTTTTTTAGATTGGGTTAGATTTGATGATTATTTTATGGATATGAGCGATAGCACTAGAGATGAGTTTCAATCTCTCTATGGGATAGATGCAACCAAAATTGACTTTTTAAATGCAAATAATCAAAGAACTATTTGGAACAATTATCGTCAAGATAAGATAGCAGATTACATCAACTCATCTGCGGGATTAGTAAAATCAATAAATCCAAAGTTATCAGTGGGAGTTTTTATCTTGCCTATAGAGATGGAGGAGGTAGCACAAAATCCCTCAAAATTTGAAAATTCTATAGATTTTGTTTCACCCATGCTTTACAATGATGATTGGGGTTATCCTGAGAGTTGGATATATGAAAAAGCGATTGCAGATCTTAAAAACAATATGGTTAATGAGAGTAAAATCTTAATTACACTAGATCTTGATGATTGTGGTAAAGCTGATCTTTGGGATAAAATATCACAAACAGGAGTAAATCAAAAAGCTTGTTTTTGGTGGAATAAATGGACAGATAAAGAGATTGATATAGCATTTAATCATCCCATACGAGCCGATGTTGACGGCGAAAATGGAATAACTATCGATGATGCTCTCTTAACTCTTAGAAACTCCGTAGGATTAGATATATCCTTGACTAACTGGAAAGCATCTTCAACAACAGGTGATGTTAACTGCGATGGAGTTTCTAACTCAACTGATGCTATGCTTATCCTAAGAGATAGTCGAGGATCTGATATGAGTAAAACAGAATGGTGCATAAAATAGCACCAAACGTTCTAGTATATCTACTGGATCTTTTTTCCTAAATCATCTGCTTTGTTTTTTACACGAGTTGTAATTTTTGTATCTCCTGCAACAAACCCTGCCTTTTTTTGAAGATGTACTGTAGCAACATGAACATTATCACCTTTTGCATAACTTGCATTGTTTTCAAAAGCCCCTACTCCAGCAAAATGAAAATGACCATTTTTGTTGTCTATCGAGTTTGACATCATCTCATATTTTGAAGTTGCAGCTCCTTTATGAAAACCTTTTCCTGAATCTTTTGACGTATCTAATCCTACACTCTCATCTATAGATACTTGTGAACTGTTAAAATCAACATATAGATCTAGGGCACCTAAAGATTTTCCATTAGTATTTAGATAAACTTTAAGATCCATTTTGCCACTAGTATCAAACTTTGTTGATGCTATAGTTAGTGGTGTCCCCACAGAAAGAGGTTCACTGCTTGAAGTATTACTTGGAGTATCTACTGCTTCTGATTTACTTCCACCATCTGCCTTACTTCCTCCGTCTGCTTTACTTCCACTTGTTACATTCCCATCCCCATCTCTGCCTGAACTGCCACCACAACCAACCATCAAAGCAATTGAAGCTGATAGAGCCAATCCTAATGTATACTTTTTCCAATCTATTTTCATTTTAATCTCCTTAATATTATAACTTTAAAAAACAGCTAACTTTAATTTTAGCTAAATTTTTGTAAATAGTTTAACATAATTATTATTAAAGTTGTGCTAAAGTATAAAAAATTAAGTATTTTGGAGTTAGCTGTGAGAAAAAAAGTAAAGATATTGACATTTGTGATTCTCTTATTTGGTTTGACAAATCAAACTCAAGCATCCAATATCCGTGCAGATGTAGATCAGCTAAATGGCATCAATACAACTGATGCCTTGCTTGTTCTTAGAAAATCTCTAGGCTTAGATATGAGTGCAACAAAATGGCGAGACTCCAACACTACGGCAGATGTAAACTGCGATAAAATTTCTGATCTCAATGATGTTAGATTGATACTAAGAGATAGTTTAGATTTAGATATGAGCGGGACTGGGTGGTGCGAGGTGGATATCTTGGCTATAACCGATTGGAAGATTTTTTCGGTAACCCCATCGGCATCAAGAAATGATGATGGCACTGCTTTTGGTAAGTCACACTCAAGGTATTTGGTGGATTTTAAATTGATGGTTGATGAGTTAACTTTACGAGGTATTAATGTTATTCATTTCCACATGCCCTATGATAATTTTCGCAATACAGTTACAGATGAACTAAATAACCCTGCTGTATGGGATTTGGCACGAGGATTTACATTTGCTGAAGTACAGGAAATGGCTCAATATGTGCACTCAAAAGGGATGTTTGTTATGATTGGTCTTTCAACTCTCACGGGACAACAATCAACAGGCTTATCAAAGGCTCATCCAGAGATTATGCTTCCTGAAATACCGTGGAAAACAGGTATAACTTGTAGAGCTGGTGACTATGTAGTACATAATAATAAATTTTACAAAGCTATCGCAACTCACACAGCATCAACAGACAAAGAACCCGGTGTTAGTGCAACTTGGTCAAAACATTGGAGGCAACGAGTTGGGGCACATTTAAGAGATCCATTTAACAAAAGAGGTGAACAGATACTTTTTGATATGGTTGATGAAGTTATCATGGCCTTTACAGTTAATTCAATTAAACCTGTTGCATTTCACATGGGTGGTGATGAGGGTAGATTTTGGGATGATAAGATAAAATGCCCCACAAATTGTGATGGATTAACAGCAGCTGAAAGTTTTGCTTTGCCTTTCAATAATCTAGCCAAGCATCTACAGATAAATCATCCAGAGGTAAGACCGATGATGTGGGGGGATATGCTAGTTGAGCACTGGAACGGTGGCGAATACAATACAGCAGATGCACTTAATACACTTGATTCCAATATAATTATAGCAGATTGGCAGTATCAGAAGAGATCTTTCTTGGGTTATGATTTTCATACAAAACAATTTAATTCATTGAAAATATATGCAGACAAAGGCTTCACTGTTGTTGGAGCTTCATGGGATAAACCTGAAGCAACAAAAGATCTCATCTGGACTACAAATAGACTAAGACAAGATGGGTTTCCAGTTGCGGGTCATATATATACAACTTGGGCAAGAGATACAGAGTATGATGTTGCTAGAGTACTTAAAGATCCAAATGCTACAGTGATAACAGAATACAACAGAGGACTAGCTACATCTGTAGATAAGACAAGCCATCTTATAAATATAAAGTCTTGTCGCCAAGATATAACAAACTGTGGAACATATCCAAATTGTGTTTCCCCGGTAGAGATGAGTGGACTTTATAATGGAGATTATAGAGAGTACACTTGTGATTCTGGAACCGTCAACTATACAGTAAAGAGAGTACCAACGGGGATCTCTTATTGGAACTTTGATGGAAACACACGAGATTCGTTTGGATCTAATCATGGGACATTGGAAGGTGGTGCTGAGTTGTCTAGTGACCCAATAAGAGGAGAAGTTCTTAAGTTAAATGGTGATGGTTATTTTACAGCACCAGATGATGATACTCTGGATATGACAAGCACTATGTCTGTTTCATTGTGGTTTAAACTAGCAAAAATTCCACCAGCAAACACAAGAAATGCTCTATTAACAAAAAATGCAACAGAGTATCAATTTCTCATCGCAAATAATGGAGAGCTATATGCTTACACATCTAATGGAGAAAAAAGCACGGAGGTTGGAATAAGACATGAAGTTCTAAATAGAGAGTGGTCTCTAAAATGGACTCATTTTGTTTATACACTAGATGGTATAAATGAAAAAATATATATAAATGGAAAGCTTGTTAAAACTTCTAATCCACCAAATAGCATAAAAAGTTTTGCAGGAACAAAAGTAGGAGGTCACAACTTAAACATAGGTGGTAGAGATACAGGGCATTTTTATTTTGATGGATTGATTGATGATGCTATGATATATGATACCTTACTAGACCCTTCGGATATAAGGGCTATTTATTACAAACAAAAAAGGTAAATGAAATGAGAAAAATATTAATAATAGGATTAATTCCAGCTATAACCTATGGAGCACCAAACATTACATCTGTTTTAGGAGCTACTAAAAATGGTTCAGTTATTACAATCACTGGTTCGGGATTTGGTACAAAGGCAAATGCAGTTCCGATTACATCTAGTTATGATAATCCAACAAAAGCATACAATTGGTCAACTGGAGTTAAGCATAAAAATTGGTCGCCCATTCCAGGTCAAGAAGATCCTATTTTAGTCACTACAAACCCTAGGACACCATGGTCTCAGTCATCTTATAAAATTTCCTATGATGCTGCTGGTGAATATTCTGTTGTTGGATGGGATCATCCTCATCGTCACAATAAAATGTATGTGTCATGGTGGTCATATTGGGATTATCCCGCAATAAAAGGAGTGTCTGGTAGTGGGGATAATTGTAAATATATGAGATTATATACATCAACAAATTCACATTACAGAGGCGAGGGACTTATACTATCACAGCAAACCTTTGGAGCTAAGGATGATGGTGCACCTACTGAGCCACTAGGAGATTACAAATATACCTATGCTGCACCAGAACATGCCCCTGATAGCCCTAGCTGGAAATTGGAGTATACCGCAGTTGGAGCCACAGTTAGTGCGAAACTTATGTTTAAAACAGCATTTGATGAATCAGCAGATATGCAACATTGGAACCATTATGAACTTTATAACACATATAGCTTAAATTACGAATCTGGGGAAGATTCCTCCATCTTAATAAAAAATGGACAAACCATATACCGTGCTACAGGAATCTCCTTAACTAAAGCGGATAGCAATAATGATATTCGAGATCTTAGACTCGGTCAGCCATCAGGTGATAGAACAGAAAGTCAAATGGAGTATTTAGACCAAGTATACTATGACGGAACCTTTCAACATGTTTTTATTTCCGATGCTTCAACATTATCTTTTCCAGATATCGCTACAAAAAATATCCAAGAAGTTCAAGTCCCAACAGCTTGGAGCGATACCAAAATCACTATTAAAGTAAATCAAGCATCTATCTCTAATGGAAAAGCATATCTGTATGTGATGGATGCTGATGGAGTCATAAATACAAATGGGTATGCGATTACATTAGGTTCTAAAGGCACACAAGAACCAACCCTAAATACCAAAGCAGATGTAGATGCTAACTCTAACATCAATCTCAAAGATGTTCTACTTGTTCTTAGAAACTCTTTAGGATTAGATATGTCAACAACTACTTGGAAAGCATCAGCTACTGGAGATGTCAATTGTAATGGAGTTTCTAACTCAACTGATGCTCTATTGATCTTAAGAGACTTTCTAGGATTAGATATGAGTGGGACGGGGTGGTGTGTAAAGTAATTGTAACAAATGTCAATATTAAAAATAACAAAGGATGAAGATATGAAAAATATATTATTACTAATAACACTCTTTTTTAGTATGACCGTAGTAGCACAAGCTGCGATTCTGTTTGAAGACGATTTTGATGGGTATGCTGATACTCCGCTTAATCATGGATGGGGTTATCTTGGAAGTAGTGTCTCTGTTCCGGCAACTGAGGGAATGAATGGTTCGCGTTGTTTGAAAGTGACTTATGCTAGCACTGGGACAGCTCCTCACTCTATTCAGAAGGGACTAGCGGAATACAATTTACAAGAAGTATATGTGAGATTCAATTTTAAAGTTGGCCCTAATCCTTCTGGAGGTGCAAAGTTTCTGAAGTTCTTTGGTGCTAACTCAGGGGATGGTGTCGCAAATACTACGTTTATGTTAAATTATAACAGAAATACTCTATATGAAATTAGCTATGGTGCCGGTAATGCTGGCAATAATGATACTCAACAAATCATTAGATACAATGGAGGACTATCTAGTACTTCTGCTGCAAATGATACTAACATTGTACGACATGTTACAAATGATCCATTCGACCCAAAGGATGGTCAATGGCATTCTTTTGAAGTGTTTTTACGATACAACAGTGATGGTCAAAGGGATGGTGAATATAAGATTTGGATTGATAATACATTATGGGTACATGCCTCTAATGTACGGAATAGACACGAATTAAATACCGCTAAGTTTTCCCAATTTAGGCTAGGTGATTACACGAGTCAGTACATCAATACAACTTGGGATCTATGGTACGACAATGTTGTCGTGTCTACAACTCATATAGGTGGAGATGGTGGAGACTCACAAGCTCCAACTCTTGCTGAAGTGACAGCAGTTACTACTCCCACTTCTGACAATACTCCAAACTATACTTTCTTTTCTAACGAGGCAGGTACGATTACATATGGAGGAGACTGTTCTTCATCAACTACCAGTGCAGTAAGTGGAAACAACACTATAACCCTAAACACTCTACCAGATGGAACCTACAGTAACTGTACAATCACAGTTACAGATAGCTCGAATAACAACTCAACTCCCTTATCCCTAACAACTTTTACTATTAATACTTCCTCTATCCGTGCAGACGTAGACCAATCAGGAACAATCAATACTACTGATGCTCTCCTAACTCTTAGAAACTCTCTAGGACTAACAATGTCTAGTACACACTGGCAAGCTTCAGGAACGACAGGAGATGTAAACTGTGATGAAATATCTAACATTACAGATTCAATACTCATTTTAAGAAGTTCCTTAGGATTCGATATGAGTGGAACGGGGTGGTGTGCGAACTAGAAGTTAACTGTAAAAATCGCTTCTGTTGATGTCGGAAAACGAGAACATTGGGCTCGACGCTATTTTAATCAATCGAAGCTACGACTGGCGACCATTTAATTGTTTTTTCAATAAGGTGTTTTGTTGGATGTGGTACTGATAAATGATTGATGTCTAATTCACACACCACCTCGTCCCGCTCATATCTAAATCCAGAGATTTTCTTAAAATTAAAGCGGCGTCGGTAGAAGTAGAAGTTTCATCACAGTTTACATCTCCCGTGGTAGCTGAGGGTTGCCAGTCGGTCATCGCCATATTTAAC
>JAUTBQ010190523.1:0-10346 GCA_032361185.1 Lepetodrilus ovalis | reverse complement strand
ATATCCGAACAGTGTTATATCCGAACAGTGTTATATCGCGGGGACACTGTATTGTTCAACCGTAACCGTACGAGACCTTAAGAAACAATTCACTCTGTACACCTCCCTCTGGGACACTATGTATAGCTAGAGTAGTTATTAATTCCCAACAAATATCTCAATGTTGACTGTTGTTATACTAGGATCCTATACATACCCAGGGTATACAAGATATATGACATATAGTACTCCTATCAACATGGGTGCTGTTTGACAGAGCAACGAATACAGATAAATAATGGCAACAATAGAAGTAACATTGCTGATTTTCAAATGAACCCAGAACTCCATAAATTCGAACACTGGCATATATATTTCCTGAAACTATATACATAGATATTTGTGGTTTGTTGGTAAAAATATACCACAAAATGTTTCAGAGCATGAAACAGTCCCACAAATTGTCAATGTTAATTACATAATTTCTGGATATATTAATTACAAAAATGTCATTTCAAAACTTGATATTGGATAAAAATTGGGAAAATAGCCACTAAAACATTTCTAATAAATATTCAACCAAAAGTTTGCCTGAAAATGAGTAAGTATGGGGTTTAACGTCGCTGCGGGAATCTTTCACCCATTTGCGATGAAATAATTGAAAAAGAAGAATACGAAATTCCTACAACTTACCCATCCCTACGCGTGTTGTAACAAATCTCACAGAGACAGAAGTCACTGACAACACACAGAACAGTTATGGCCCTAGTAGAGGATACCAATACAGCATCAGGGCTGGAGAGTCCTACAGAGAGGCCCTGAACATGCATGGCACGAGTTCTGCTAGGTAAGTAATGCAGTCGTTCTAGTAATAAAATCAGAAATAGTACAAGTTCTGTCTCGTGAAGCAACCGTCAGAAGTTTCCGTCAACATAAGTTTGGTTGAAAACATTCGCTGCTAGCGGAACTGACAGGTATAAATGGTAGACGGAAATCTATCGACATCAACAAATGGATGTCCACATTTCCTACATTTCTTTGTATAATTAACGAGAAAAGATATTGGTTAACATCAATATTAGAATTAGACCTACACCATGAATCTACAATACTATGAAATATTTATGAGATTTCATGATGTAATTTTTACTGCAATAATATTTACTTCAGAAAATTAATGTTAAATTTAATCTTTAATCACTAGATAACATTAAAAAGAATAAAGATTCATTATTGCAACTGAATACAGTCAAATACCATCACTTGCAAAGACAATTCTCTCAGGATTTTGTTTATTTTCATGTTATATTTGAATGTCCATTTTATGTTACATTTCTTTGTGAACTTCAAAGACAAACAAAACCCAAATACCTACAAAATAGTCCATCCTATTTACGTTACAACAAAATGAAAAGATATTCTATGGAATATATGAAAAATTATTTTTAAAACGACTGCAACTAATACCAAACATGCACGTCCGACTTAATATCAACCATATCCAATCGCACGAGCAATATCCAATTATCCACTCAAATGAATACCGGGTGGGGTAGGTAATATTGACTGACATACCACTTGTCTAGACTCGCATACAATAATACCACCATCTTCCTACTAGAACCACATCAAGCACAACGTCTGCGACAATCGTAAAAAGGACAATCATAAAAAGGACGCAAAGCAATGTCAGATGGCGCATGGCAGGTATGACAGAAATGTTGTTGGCAAGTCTATGTAAACACAATACAGTAGAACACAGGTGATGTCATAGGTCAGTGGAGGAATGTCAACACAGCCAGTGAAGCATGGTCTACCCAGACAGGACTGGCAACATTGTATCTCGCTTGGCGCACAGTCAGACCCTCAATGGACCAGTAACTCTGGCTCCGAGATTACCAAACGTTATTGTGTATGATATCATGCTTAATTCAAAACATTTGTCCATAAATATCCATGTAAAATGTGTGAACTTGAGCATGAAATCGTATTCAAAAGCTTTTGTAATCTCGGGACTTGGTATTGACTTTTTGATTTATGATGTAAATGTAACGATGTGGATAAATCACACATCGTACATTCCATTCTTAAATATTCTTTCTTCCTGGCATATGAAGTTAGTTGGATATAGAAAATAAACCATACGATACTTAACGGTTATTCATATCAATTAACAGTTGTACATGAATATGGATAGTTACTCCTAATTCTGCTAAATGAAACAGCAAAATACACCATACATTTCATCGCGTCCTAGATTTACAGATATCCTCAATCCAGAAACTATTAACGGTCTTCATACTGTATGAACAGTACCGGCACCATCCTACATGCCCCCACATTCCACCCTGACCCCACAGGACAATGTCCCACCCCCACCCGACCACTCGCCCACCCACTCTCCAAAGGATAACGGCTATGAAGAAGCAACGAACCATAAATGTCCAATTCTATTCACTCTAGAATAAACATAACAGAAATGCACATAATAAAACTGACATACAGTCACAGCATGTGGTATAATTGAAATACTAAAATTCAAACACATATTTTTTCAAATCTATAAAATATTTTGATGTGTATCTCGTCTAGACTGCCTAAAGGTGATTTGTAATTGTAGCATTCCGTTCCGAGACTGAAAACAACTCTGGCCTCACCTTGACTGTATAGAAAACAATGTCAAATGACGGCAAAGACACACAGTAAAGACACACGCAGATCCCGATCCCCGTACACTCCCCAGGACCCACCTCATGACGGCTCCGCTTTGTTCAGTCCGACCCTCCCCAAGATGTCTTCACTGCAACCCCAGTGAACCGAGCCTTCCAGTGTCAGACCATTCATTCACAATATTTACTGCTTCTCTGAACGTGTTATTCACCGGAGTGAATGGGCCCATTGTAGATAGCCCTCTTCAGGGAGAGGACACCCCCATTCCAGGACAAGAGCACGTCCCCCCACCCACATCTGCGGGAAATAATATCCAGTCCTCTAGAAAGACTACTCCAAAAAGAGAAAAAAAAGAATAATCTCTCAAAAAGAAATCCCAACCTATGTCAGGAGAGATCAGCCTGTCTTGGGGAAAGAATACCAAGTCTACGGAAAGAGTAATCTCCGAGAGAAACATATACTGAGACTGTGAAGAGAATAACGACGTCTCAGATGAGAACGCTCTGTCTTGGGACGTCTCAGGACAGACTGTAGCTGAAAAAGCATGCTACTTTAGCGGTGTGGATTGTTTGTGCTATAGAAGAGCCCTATTATTATTATTATTATTATTATTATTATTATTATTATTATTATTATTATTACAGTGATTGAAATACAGGGGCTCCTGGGGATCATTTGAAAATCTGCAATGTTAAAGGTATCTGTGTGCCCCCACTGAAAATTGCACAGTTTACCACCATTAACATTGGGCCTATGGAAAATGACCCCCCTGATTATTTGCTAATATTTCGAACACTGTTATTATTATTATTGATATTATTAGCATAATTATTATATCATTATTATTATTATTAGTAGTAGTACTATTATTATTACTATTATTATTATTATTTTTACTATTATTATTATGGCTGACATTATTATAACAGTGGATTAAATGTTGCATATCTGGAACACAATCATCTTGGCCATCAGTAATTCCTATTGATGAGATGCCAGAAATCACGACATGCAATAAATATAAAAAATAATACCAGAAAAAATTCTGTTCATACATTAAAAAGGGCAATGATGAAACGAGAAGAAACTGTTTCTCTGATAGAATGTTTCTATTATATCTACGATCTACCCTGAGAGTACACAAGATTCATATATACTCCCGACCCACCATGACAATCTCCATGTCTGACATCCTTGGATAAGGGCGTGGTAACAAGTGAACCAAGATCTATCTAGATACCCTACTCCCCCTGGGTAAATCATAGCTGCAGACTTAAATCAAAGCTAGAAAGGCCATCACTGCGATACCCTTCAGGACCTGCCACGAAACACAATCCTTTAATGATGGAAGATTTGGCAGCCCTCTCAGAAACATATCAAAGATCAGCTCCAAGACAGGGTACTATCAATTAGCAGTCAGTCATGCCAATATCAATGTTGCCGTATTTCTGGCCCTACCAGATTGATGGCGTAAGAGATTGGGGAAACAGCTCACGGAACAGAAATGTACACATCCTACACTAGAGAAAACAAGACAAATAGAAAGGGAGGAAAAAGTCACATTCCATAGTCCAAGCTGTTTCGACACATTTCCGTGAAAAGTCATCCTGATTTTCTTTCCAACTTTCCTCAATTACAGCCCAATACTGTGGACTATATAAATAGTGTAGCGCTTTGAGCAAACACCTTGTGTATGGAGTCTAGCCTGACATAAATACATATTATTATTATTATTATTATATTATTATCAGCACTACTCCTTAATGCCAGCATCAGCACCATGCCTTGCCACTCTATACCAGCACATCAGCATCCTTCATACTAACTTCTCAGCATACCTCTCAGACCATCAGCATCTCCTCGATACCATCTTGTTCTCACCTGTTGTGTATGTGGGTAATGTACTCCTCTTCAACAGCTGTTACACGTAATCCAGAAATAATCCTGAGTATCGTCTTCAGTGCTGTAGAGTGTTTACCTCTGCCCCAGGCTGGCTACAACAGTAAACTGGACACCAACCGGCCACAAATCCAGCTACAGTTCACGTCCCTAGGACAGAAAAACCCGGCCACACACCCACAGTAGTCTTGACCGACTATCTTCCTTTAGTCTGGTCCATGGGAGTGTCGACGTTCACATGGGCCGGTCCTTGATCACCGCTGGTCAGTAGGTTGACAACCGTCCTGTAGACATGGGTCCTGCTACAACTGGACACCCAGACAGGACAACAGGATGACAGGACGACCACACACCTGTAGATCCTCTCTCTGCCTTGCCTCCAACACAACAGTACGGCTTCCTCGGTGGTGGAGTTTTTTCACATGGGACGCTCGTGGATCGTGTAGGTGTCATGCGCTGGTTTGTTCACCGGCGACAAATACTTTTTGTCCGGCGGGATATCGCTATAGATGATCTCTGGAGTATGTCAATAAAATTGTACCTATCTGCAGATAGCTGTACGGCGCATTGTTGAACTTTGTATGCTAGAAGCGTCTCGGGGCTGACCACTGAAATTATAGGTATTTACACTCCGGGGACTGTCTCAAAAACCTGGTCTCACCCTCGGATCTTCAGCAAGTCAGTGTGCTTACAGTACTTACCCAGTCTTGTCACATCGATGTGCTTATGTGGGCAGGAAGGCCTGGCAATACTGAATGTTAATATACAAGACTAATAATCCGGGCGAGTGCATGTGACATTTCATCTTTTTGGTTTAGATCCACTGTCAAGATTATTTCACTCATTTCGGGGTTGGTGAGCTTATTCCAAGAGGAAACTTGCAACAACCGTAGCACTGAGTGTTGTAGTAAGCCTGCGAGCACAGGCCGGTACTGACAAACCAAGATGATAAGTGTACGGCCACAGAAAGATACTATAGCTTATCATGATCACGTCAGAAATAGGGTGACTTCTGCAAACGTGGCTACCAGGTCCCATGGGTTGGTTTGAACTTGGAAACTCTGGCTCCAAACTTTGTCGATCTACCGCTGTGCTACCACCCACCCGTTTATGTGGACACTATCCATCCAGGCCGGGTGGGGACTTAGGTAGCGATGTGAATACAGCTGACAGTAGCCTCTGGCTAATCAGCTGACAATTTAGCCCCCTCTAATCAGCTATCAATCTAGTATCAGCTGATCAGTGCTGACAATAGACTAATCAGCTGGCCATTTACTCCATTCTAATCAGCTGGAAACTTAGCTTCTTCTGAATTCAGTATGCAATCTAGCATCAGCTAATCAGTGCTGACAATAGCCTTGACTAATCACCCGGTGATTTATCCCCTTTTAGTTAGCTTATGATTTAGCCTCAATCCTAATCAGCTGGCAATTTATTCTCTTCCTAGTTGATTTGGCCTTGTCTATTCAGCCTGCATTTTAGCGTCAGCTAATCAGTGTTGACAAAAGCCTCGACTAATCAGATGACAATGTAGCCATGACCAATCAACTGATGGCCTTGACTAATTAACTGGTAATTTATTCTCCTAAACAGCTGATGATTTAGCCACGGCTACTCAGTGCTGACAACATAGCCTTGACTAATCATCTGACAATATAGCCTTAGCCAATCTTCGGACAATTTAGCCTGGTCTAATCAGCATGACCCGGTGGGCGCTAACAACAGGTACATGTACCAGGGAGAGTCGTGACCCGGTGGGCGCTAACAACAGGTACATGTACTAGGGAGAGTGGACAGTATTGTACTCCAGCCATTGTAGGACCTGGACCTGGACCTGGACCCGAATCATCGACTATCTGGACCCAATCTCCCTTAAGCTTCATTTAACCAGGCAGTATTCTGCCCTATCTACATTCCCCATCCCATTCCCCCTACACTACAGGTAAGCCTCTTTCAATTCATGGTCGCTGGTAATCATTTGACCCCTGACCCCAGGCCAGATTGATGTGTTTACTTTTGGAGATTTTAATTAGCATTGCTTAAGTCTGTGTGCGAGATGGGAGATATGAGATATGAGCTGGGTCAGTGACACTGCACTGATAAGGATAACTAGGATTTGGTAACTGTACACAAGTAGCTTGTCAACCAATTAGTTTCTGCTTAAACCAGACTTCACAACAGTGTACGAAGCCTCTCAGCAATGATATTTACGAGATAATTTCTCGAGAAAATATCAGAGATTATGTTATGTATTTAGAGGTTAATATGTATGAATTATAGTCTCATAAATGTTCTACTTATACAATATCAACAACATGCAAACACATCAAAAGCAACAACTATTGAGAGAAGTGAGAAAGAAAACAAAACTTTTTTATACCGCTTCAAATGTTATTTTGACACGGCCCCTTTACTTGGCCTCATTCTGTGGAAGTCGCAGGATAATAATATTGAGGGAATGGCAGGGATCGGAACCCTCTCGACTCCCCCGACCGACGACAGCGGGACAATTTCAAAAGGCGGGCACACGACAGCACACAAGAAAGTCGGCAGTAAAGAAAATTGAAGCCATTCAACGGCATGGTTTGTCAACATTACAGGACAAAATACAACCCCAAACAGGCCCATTCATCCACACAGAGGTGTTCTTCTTTGCCCTGAAGAAGGATAAAGACACATTTAACGCATCTCAGATTTCATACGTGGACGCTACTGAAAGTTATTACCCAGGTTCTATTCATGAGATTGTGCCGAACATGATTCCGATTGTCAACAGATTAGCCACAGATACTTAAACTTACTTTTTATATATTTAATAATATTTTTCTAACTCCAGCATCCCACGAGCTCAAGCGTGAACATGTCCATTGTACGGTAAATACGGTCCTTCCGTAATTGTAGGGCTAGAAAATGATCGCTATATTATTTATGAGACATCTTGCAATGTCAGTTAAAGAATGCACTACCCAAACCTCAATGATGTGGCTTCCACATGAATTAACGTTCATAATGATTTACAAACTTTGAATGTATGGTCTTTGTGAATGAACCATATTTCCTTTGGAGAAGCCCATAGACCCCAAATTATAGTAGTGTAACACTTAATTGCCCATCTAGAGATCTGAATTTTTCTACTTATTTCAGGATTGTCATTCATTGGTGCAGGACACTCAATGACCTTGACCCAGATAGACAGACAGATGATACTAGCTATTCACTGACCTATTGAAACGTCAGCATAATAAATTGTGAATTGGGTCCCAACCCAACACTTTTGAGACAATGGATAATCTAATATACAGAAGCACTATTGACCCACAAATCGTACAAATTCTTGAAACACCCAATGGGATAGTAGTACCTTCAAAGATCTCATTTACTGAGAAAAAACCCCACAAACACAGACATGCAATAGAACTGTTTCTGTTTCAAGTCTTGAGGACATGTAATTATTATAATGAATGTCACTCCAAAAAAAATTAGAAGGACTAATCAAGAGTCGTTGGACCATTATTCTTCCGTGTCTGAGATAGCAACAATTCTAGCCGAGTCATCCTTCGTCCGTTGCGTGACTTCCGAGATACAAGCATTACGAAACCAAGACCAAGGCAGAGTCTCGATTGGATCGGCGTCTGACGATACGTTACATGGAGAGTTAACTAGCCGGTGATTGAAATCTAAAACATGCTTTCAGGTACCGCCCCAGCTGCCCGAGTCTTCAACACCAACAGACATCATAAATAGTACAGGAAACAGTCAGTGGACAGGTGATAACGTGCCACCATAACTCATATGCCCCAACTTGTGAAGTAATATAAAAGATTAATAACCTATCAGGATCATACATCGTTTTCAGATATCAATACATTGCACAAACTGTCAATGCTTTATGTGAGTAGTGATTTTGGAGGTTAACGTTGCTGCGGGAATCTTGCACCCATTTGCGACGACCATGCTTTACGATTCCACATCTTACAATTATACACCCCACACACACCAGTCTTTGAATTGGAACGATTGCTGAGAATATTTTGAAAACCTGCAATGTTAACCCTCTCCCTGCTGGATAATGCACAGATACGGCTCTTTAAGAGGATCTCCAGTTGCCTTCAGTATGGAGAGAGTTAAAGGCATCATCGAGACCATTACAGATTTGACCACCATTAACATTGGGCTTATAGAGAAGGACCTCCTTAATATTTTCTATTTTCTAATACTACCACACACAGGGAGATATAATTATTCTGTGTGTGGGAGGAAAGGTGTGTGTACACTGGCACATGTGTGTTTGTTTGTGTCTATATTTATTATCCTATCGTAATTATCTATGCAGTCAGGCATGTGCTGGCTTCTCCAGGGTATGCTGTACGACACATTACTTACTTAACTTCATGTAGTCAAGGTCGATGCGTTCAGGAAGTCATTTCTCAAAGTTCACGCAAAACCAAGGTGTGTGTGACGTTAAACTGAGGTGTGTGATGAAAGACACTGTCTTTGTTTACAAATACAGTGTAGTGTTTTCTGAATATATCACGAGATGAAACGACGCCCTAACAATTCAGTGCATATCAATGGATTAGATTTAACATTTCATCCTGTTTGTTAAAACTAGTGCATCATCTGGCCTTGAGATTACAAAACGTTTCTGAGTACGATTTCATGCGCAACTCAATCTTTTGTTCAGAAATCCCCATGAAAAATTTAAGCTTGAGCATGAAATTGTATTCAAACTGTTTCGTAAATCTTGGGGCCTGATGATAAGATCTCTGAAGTAGACTGGTTTTCTGTCACGACTGCAATCTGCAATGATGTGTAGCAGCAAGCAGTATTGAGGGCTGGATACCAGTCTTATCTCAGTTTCCTAGCCCATACCTAAAACTTTAAGATCCGATGTAATCTTCAGCTGCCAACAACAGGGGCAGGTAACTGGTCCTTCTAACAAGTCCCGGCCCTGAGATTACAAAACTTTTTGAGTGCAATTTCATGCTCAAGCCCAAATTTGATATGGAGATTTATGAACAAGTTCATACTAAAAAATGTTTTCACAATCTCAGGGCCAGGATTAAATCCCAAGTTATGACACTTCCAGTTCATGTTGAATGTATCCAATGCAGTGGTAACTTAGGAATGGTGGGCATGCTTTCATGAACTCGGGTATCATGAACAGTACTGACCATTCAGGAATAGAAATGCAAATATTATAGACATATGAGCTAACGGGAGGCTACTCCGAGAAACATGAGCCCAAGGGAGGCAACTCCGAGACACACGGGTTAAGGGGAGGTTACTCTGAGAAGATAGTACTGACCGTGCAGGAAGTGCAGAGGTACGCAGGAGATGCGGCAGTTGGGCATGGCGTCCTTCATCTTGCGCGCCTCTTCCGGGTGGTTGAACCGAAAGTAGTTAGAGCGGCCCAGACAGATCATAGA
Organism: Lepetodrilus ovalis; assembly: GCA_032361185.1. NCBI lineage: Eukaryota > Metazoa > Mollusca > Gastropoda > Lepetellida > Lepetodrilidae > Lepetodrilus > Lepetodrilus ovalis. Next base: position 369 of record JAUTBQ010190523.1, on the reverse strand, counting down.
CCCTGTAACATAGAACACAAACATTGAGATAGACCCTGTAACATAGAACACAAACATTGAGATAGACCCTGTAACATAGAACACAAACATTGAGAAACAGAGCATAGACCCTGTAACATAGAACACAAACATTGATAAACAGAGCATAGACCCTGTAACATAGAATACAAACATTGATAAACAGAGCAAAGACCCTGCAACATAGAATACAAACATTGAGAAACAGAGCATAGACCCTGTAACATAGAATACAAACATTGAGAAACAGAGCATAGACCCTGTAACATAGAACACAAACATTGAGAAACAGAGCATAGACCCTGTAACATAGAATACAAACATTGAGAAACAGAGCATAGACCCTGTAAC
>JAUTBQ010190512.1:0-10347 GCA_032361185.1 Lepetodrilus ovalis | reverse complement strand
AAACCTTGAACGAGCTTTTTCTTTCTCAGTTTTTTGTACATGGCTTTATCTTCGGATGTTCCACCGCCCGTAACGCGCATCACTCTCACAATCGCGCTCAACGCATCTTTGTATTGACGTCGTTGCTCAGAAACGCTCAGTTTTTCGATATCTTCCAAGTATTCTTCGGCTTCCAAACGAAGCTTAGCGGCTTCTTCTTTGGCATTCTTTCCCGCGACCACCGCGGAATGTATCGGATCGGTATTTAGATCTACGATGATTTTTAAACGAGGATCGGGTCCGTCTTCAGGCACCTCAAAGGGAACGGGCCGTTCGTTCGCGGCGGCAAGAGCCGCGGCTTCTTCCTCGTCCGATTGTTGTTTAAAATAAAGTAAACCCACGACCAAGAACAATAACACGCCCACACCGATAATTAAAAATTTGATATCCAAGTTCGGCAAACGCCCTTTTTTCGTACCGTCAGCTTGAGGCCGATAAGGATCTACGAATTCATTTGCGGATTGAAAACGCTCGCGCGGGTTCAGCGATAGTGCTCGTTGTAAATGCTTCACAAGCTTCGGCGAAACATTGTCGACTTTATTGAAATCAATCGGAAGTCCAGTCATTGCAGCAAATGCAATATTCGCTAAGCAAAACGTGTCTGTCGATGGAGTCAGTTCACGCTGTTCCGGAGGAAACTGCATCTCTCGCGGGCCAAAAGGCGCAAGATCTCCGCGATCTTCAAAAGCGAGAATGCCAAACGGTTCAAGCATTACCGCGCCATCGGGCTGAACCCAAATCGCATCTGGAGTTAAACTTCCATGTACGAAACCCGCCGTATGGATCACCTCGAGTGCGTCCGCTACGCCGCCAAGCCACCCAAAAACCACGTTCTCAGGTTGAGGTCCGTTTTGCGTTACGACATCGGTTAAACGATATCCTGGAGGTCGAGTGAGTTCGACCCAAATTCCGGTAGGCGTCGCAAACATCCCGTTTAAACGAACAAGATTAGGGTGTTGGAGTCCGCTAATTGCCGATATCTCAGTATTTAACTCTTGGGGAAAAAGATTCGGATCTTGATCCCAAATCCGTTTGAGAATAACCGATTGCCCTGCATTATTTTGAGCAAAGATGAGAACAGAATCGCCTTGTTGGATCGATTCAGCACCGTATTGGTAACTCTGTAAAAGAACTGAATCGTTGAGGAGATCGGCGTCATTTCCACCTGAACCTTGCCCAATAATTTCTTGAATATTTACAAAATCTGTTTTTTCTCCATCGTCGTCTTCACCAAATCCGCCATACTCCGGTGTACCTCCGTACGCTGCTGGCCCTCCCAGAGCTGGGCTTCCAAACGCGCTTGGAGGCGGCGAGTCAAAAGCATCACCAAGCGTAATGATCTGAGTTTCTTCACCATTATCGCCGTCATCGGAGGTTAGGTATTGCGTATTTTCGTCGCCAAACGCTGCGTTTCTTGGTGCGCCAATTTGTAGCGCACTTGGCGTCTTTGGAGGTAAAGAAGGTGGATTCGAACTCCTTGGAATTGGCGGAGTATTTGGGCGCCGCGGCGGTTGTTGAATAGGCGGTCCACCTATATTTACCAAAGATGTAGCCTCATCTTCGAAACCTCCATAATCTACATCTTGTTGACGTTGCTGATGTCGATCGTAAAGACCTTTCCTTGCTTGCTTAAATCTATCGTCTGACATAATTTTCCAAACTACCTCGGTCGTCGAAACCAGCTTTCATCAAGATGGAGATTACGTGCTTTCACTTCAGCCACGAACGTTGGAAGATTTCCAAGGGGTTCTAAGCTTCCGAGCACCTTCCCCGTATTGGGATCATTTCCTTTATTCTTAAACTCGAACAAAGGAAAAATTTTATACTCGCCTCTATCATCGAGATCCAAACACTCTACAATATGAGTGATTTTTCTCGATCCATCATTAAAACGCGATGTTTGAATAATAATATCAATCGCCGAAGCAACCTGACTACGTAGAGCTGCAAGAGGCATTTTCACTTCAGACATCATGGCCATTGTTTCTAAACGCCGCAATGTATCATCTGGATACGTGGCGTGTGTAGTCGACATCGATCCACCGTGACCCGATGTCATCGCTTGAATCAAGTCCAGGGATTCGCCGCCACGAATTTCCCCGATTACAATACGATCGGGACGCAAACGCATCGCAGAACGAAAGAGGTCTCGGATTTCCACTTTTCCGCGTCCTTTCGAGTCCGCTCCGCGCGCTTCCAACATTACCACATGAGGTTGCTGAAGCTGAAGCTCGGTCGAATCCTCTATCACGATAATGCGTTCCATCGGATCGATCAATGTCGAGATACAGTTCAACAATGACGTTTTACCCGAGCCCGTTCCGCCCGCTACAATCATATTTTTTTCCATATGAATGCACAAGTTGATAAACTCAGCTGCTTGAGGCGAAATCGACCCGTAGTCCAACAATTTGTCCATCGTTAATGAAAACTTACCGAAACGACGGATCGCAACGGAGACCCCATTTCGCGCACATGGAGGAAGAACCACGTGCACACGCGAACCATCAGGAAGGCGTGCATCCATTCGTGGATTCAATTCGTTTAAAACTTTTCCCACGTATTGCGCGATATTTTTTACTCCGGCCATTAAATCATCGGCCGTTTCGAACTTCGCATCTGTCTTTTGGAGCTTACCCGCGACCTCAATCCAGATATCGTTGGGACCATTAATCATGATCTCGCTCACGGAATCATCATTCAAATACGGAACGACGCATTTGAAATAACGTTTAATAGATTGTTCGAAAATTACCTTTGGTATCATTTGCGTCTCAATTCGCGCCGAAAGTATTAGTATACAGGATTAACTAGGTTTACGCACTATAAACGAGACTTCGAAGGACTGCAACAATTCTATTCTTTTCCCATAGTTATTGACTATTTACGCAATGACGCTTAATATACACTCACTATGAAACATTCCCTACTAATACTATTTGTTATTCTCTCCTCGTGTTCCTTTGAGCCCGGTGCCGCGCCTCCTGCAAACATTAAAGATGTTGGTCACCACGATGTGAAAAATAATACCCATCGCGATCAAGATGCCGATCTTTCTAACAATCCATCCATTGAAAAGGATCTATCTTTAGACGTTCAGCCTGATTCGAGTCCCCAACAAGATGCCGGATTTGATACTGAAGAAGATATCGAAGAAGATCTTACTCACGATATGGAAAATGACGTTTCGGAAGACACCTTGAATGACTCTGCGCCCGATATCCCAGCCGATAATTGCAACGGCCTCCTTACCGATCTTTCACGCGACGCACTCCATTGCGGAAGTTGCGATAATAAATGTGGACACGCAACGGGATGCAAAGATAGTCAATGCGTTCCGCTTCCCGGTTATCTTTTTTGCAACGGAAAAAGCGTCGATCCGCGCGAAGATCCCAAACATTGCGGAAGCTGTAACCATAAATGCGATGAAAAGGAGATATGTAAAACCGGCGTCTGCGAAAAATGTACTATCGGCTCATGTTTTAACGAATGTACAAATCCACGCCGCGCGAGATGCGAAAAAGGCGACCTAAATTTCTGCGCGGAGAGGAATAGTAACTACAATTGTAATTCAAGATATTCTATACGACATGGCAATGATTGCGGATCGGAATGTCACTCAGGCGAGCTATGTTTAGAAGCTGGTGGTGATGATTATAAATGTAAGGCGGTGCGTCCTGCTCCTTGTGCCGATTGTGACACGTGCAGCGCTTGCACTTCCAGCGAAAAATGCGAAATCAACGCCGATAACCAAGTGGTCTGCGTCGAAAAATAATTTATTTCTTACGCTTCGCCCAATTTTCGATATTCTTCTGACGTCCACGCGCGACCGCTAAAGCTCCTTCCGGTACGTCGCTCGTAATCGTGCTTCCCGCTCCGATATACGCTCCATCCCCGATGTTTAATGGCGCGACCAATGCGGAATTTGATCCAATAAATACGCCTTTTCCGAGCTTCGTAAAATGCTTGTTTTTTCCGTCATAATTACAAAAAATCGTGCCCGCTCCGATATTGCATTTCTCACCCACATGCCCATCTCCCAAATACGAATGATGGTTTGCCTTTGCGCCTCGATCGAGCCGTACTTTCTTTATTTCTACGAAATTCCCGACTTTACATTCTGGGCCAATATCCGCACCCGGACGCAAATGCACAAAGGGTCCTAATTTCGCGTCCTCTTCAATTTTGCTATTTTCGAAATGGCAATGTGGCAAGATCTGAACGTTCGCGCCTATAATTGTATTCTCGATCACCGCGCCGGTAGAAACGTAAGTTTGTTTACCTATTTTCGTTTTTCCTTTAAGCAAAACACCGGGTTCCAGAATGACATCTTCATCGAGCTCCACATCTGCCTCAATATAGGTTGAGTTTGGATCGCGCATCGTCACGCCTGCTAACATCCACTTATTATTGATCGCTCGCTTCGCGAAAAGCTCCGCGTCCGCGAGATCTATCCGAGTATTTACGCCTTCCATTTCCTTCGGATCGGGCAAAACCCATCCTTTACAAGGGCCCAATTGTTCCACCAAGTCCGTAAGATAATATTCGCCTTGAGCATTTGTGGGCTCGGAGGCCAAAAGCGCGTTCAAAGCTTCGCTCATCGTTTCGGTTTCGAAAGCATAAAATCCGGCATTGATCTCATTCACCGCGCGTTCCTTGGAGGACGCATCCTTATATTCTACGATGCGTTCCACATCACCTTTGGCGTTACGAAGGACGCGACCATAATGTTTTGGATCCTCCAAAACCGATGTCATCAACGCGGGATGATCTTCGGTCGCCATTAAAAATGCGGCGAGCGTTTCGGGGCGCAGATTAGGAACATCCCCTGATAAAATCACCGTTCGAGACGCGTAACCTCGAAGCTCGTTGAGCGCACAATGCACAGCATGTCCTGTTCCAAGTTGATCATGTTGATAAGCGAACGAAATCCGCGAACCAAACTCAGCTTTCAAATGCGCTTCAATCTCTTCGGATTGATAACCCAAAATAACGACCACGCGTAACGAGCCAGCTTTGAGAGCGCAATGTACCACCCAATCAATAATCGGCCGTCCTGCCACTTCATGTAGAACCTTGGATTTCGCAGATTTCATGCGTGTGCCTTTTCCGGCAGCGAGAATTACAGCTTGTATATCAGACATACGTTCCTTTTTTCGAAAAATGAAAAAGCGAATCTAAATCGAGAGGCGTTGTTGTGGCAAGACGCGCATCGTAATTTTATGATTGCACACTACTAATCCAGTTTGAATAATAGACAGATGGGATAAGGATTGCTAAACCAAAGCAGAATGACAGATAAAGAACTTTTGCGCTCGGTACACTTTGCCTACAAAACGACTCTCAGCTGAAGAACGAGAACAGCAAATTCTCCAAAGTGCGATCATCGTATTTGCGCAAGATACCTACCACGGCGCAACCACGAAACGAATTGCAGAAGAAGCCGGAATTACCGAAGCGCTCATCTATCGATACTTTGGAAGCAAGCGCGTACTCTTCACAAAGGCCGTTTATCAAACCACGCAATTTCTAGTCGAAGGTCTTGAACGCGAGCTCTTACGAAATAAAGATAATCCGTTTCGCGCCATCACCAATTGTTTCAATTACTATGTTGATATTCTAGAATCCCATAAAGAATTCACGAAGATGTTATTCCTCGTCATTTCCGAACTTGATGAAGAAGACGTTCGCAAAGCGTATTTACCCCAACAGAACCACGCGTTAAAAGTCATCCACGATATGTTGAACTATTGGGACGAAAAAGGATTTCTTAATAAAAGCGCGGGAATGTCGCCCAAAACAGGGGCGTGGCTTTATTTCGGAACCTACCTTATTCTCGCCTTAGTAAAGCATTCCCACGACGATGTTCCCCTTGATGCTTCATTTGCAATTGAGCTTTCCAAACCTTATTTTACCGATGAAGTATTCGACGCCCATCAAAATGCTGCCCAGATAGATCCATGACCGATTCCTTTTCAAAAGAACCACGTGCAACCCGCGGAAATTGGGGACTTGCGGTCGAAATTGAACCCCATTTTTGGCGACTCCGTTTGAAAAACGCACACGGTTCGTTGATGATAAATACCTACATTTACCACGATGATAACGTATTCGCAGTCTTCGATCCGGGTTGGCCTTGGGCGCTCGATCAACTTGAGCGCGCCTTTCAAGAAACCGATATGGGTTCGATTAACGACGTGACCCATTGGGTGTATACACATTCTCATATCGATCATATGGGCGCGGCCGCGCTCATAGGTCAACGTTCCAATGCGCGCCATTTTGTGGCGGAAAAACTTGAACCCCATTTTGCAACTTGGCATCAGTTTGTCGATAATTCAAATAACTGGTTGCCGTGGGCCATGGAAGCCGTTGCTGAGCCCGACGTGCTCGACCTCTTCCGCGCGTCAAGACAACGTAAGTTGGATCTCGGACGCACGATGCTTCAGATGTTCGGAGCAGGACAACTCGTAAACTATCAAACGATTCGTCCGGGAGAGGATCTTAAAATCGGTCCTCTCGTTTTCGATATTCTTGATATCAAAGGGCATGACCCCGCACATCTTGGTTTTTACGAAAAAAACAAAAAATGGCTCATCACCGGCGACGTGATTCTATCCACGCCCACTCCACTTTCCGTATCCATGAACGATAATATAGATGATTACTATATTTCGCTTCAGTTTTTACGCCAACTTGACGTGAGTATTCTCCTTCCCGGACACGGCGTACATAAAAAGAAGAATTTTTTACGATCCGTGGATCGCTCTCTCGGACACCTTGAACAATACCGTTCATTTGCCCTTAGTACACTTTCGAATGCCATCAAACCACTAACCTTAATGGACATTTGTTTACGCTTTGATCCTACGTTATTGGACCGCGATCCGACGTATTCTTCTGTACAAATTGCCCTCTTCGATTCTCATCTTCGCAAACTTATCGGCGAAGGTCTCGTGGGGATTCAGTCGGGTCCCACCTATCATCTTCTGTAATGTATTTTACTTTCTTACAAGTTTAAACGCGAAGACCGCCATCAAGATCGATGCATCTTCCGGTAAAATAATCGCATTCGATAATAAATTTTACGCCGCTAAAAATCTCTTCCGGTTCTGCAGGACGTTTAAGAGGAACGACGGAAAGCAACCGATCCAAAATCTCCGGGCGCATCGCTTCCAAAATGGGGGTTTTGACAAAACCTGGGGCAATCGCGCCCACGCGAATATTGTATTTGGCGAGCTCCTCTGCCCAAAGTTTTGTATCGGCGACGAGACCTGCTTTAGCCGCGCTATAATTGGATTGACCCTGATTTCCGTATCTTGCAACCGAGCTAATATTAACAATAACACCGGGACTTATATGATGCTCAACCATGGATGCTGCGACTTCTCGCGTGCATAAAAACGGTCCTGTAAGATCAATATCAATTACTTTTTGCCACTGATTAAGCGACATTTTTCGAATATTTCCCGTATCTTGATCGACCGAAACAAGAAGGGCATCACGAAAAACACCTGCGTTATTGATAAGTCCGTTCACAAAGCCAAACTTCGTTTCCGTTTTTTTAACGAGCGCGATAACATGGCTTTCGTTAGACACATCGCCTTGAAAAATCTCGAGTCGTTCGTTGTTTAGCTCTTCTTTTAATTTGAATAAGCCGGCTTCATCAATATCGGATGCCATCACGCGAGCGCCGTGAGAAAGAAGCTCTTTTGTGAAACATTTTCCAATACCGCTCGCGGCACCAGTGATGATAATATTTAAATCTTCAATTTTCATAACAAAGTTTACTTGTTTATTTAAGGGGGCGCGTAAGGAGATCGCGAACAATATCATCGATTTCGTATTGATGCTTGAAACCGAGTTCGTCGTGCGCACGAGAATCGTCGACCATGCAAAGGTATTTTATGTGTTCAAGTTCGGGCCAAGGCCAGTCGGAGACTTTCATCGACCAACCCATTTTTAGCATTCTTCGAAAAAGGAGTTCCGGTAGAGGACGAGGCTTTCTATCGAGCTTTTTTAGTAAATAAGAAAGAGGAACAGGCGATGGACCGGCGAGGTTGTACACGCCTCGAATACCCGGGATAAGAGCGCGCTCGATAGCGGCGACTAGATCTTCAACATGCAGAATTTGGATCATTGGATCGAATCCCATCAACGTTAAGGGACGTTCCAATCTAAGGTAGCGACTCGGCGCATTATTCACTTGTCCCACGATATGCACGGGACGAAGAATAACGGTTTCGATTTCAGGATGGCGCCAAAAAAACGTATTACAGAACATATCGAGCTCGATAAGATCTCGAATACCATCGAAATTTTGTCCTCCTAAAAGGGGAGCGTCTTCGGTTAAAAACTGTGGATTTCTTGGATCAGGTCCATACACATTCGCCGAAGATAATACGACGACTTTTCCTACGCGATGCTCGTTGCAAAGTTCAAAGATTTTTTTCGTACCGTTAATATTAAAATCATGATGTTCTGCATCGCTGGCGCGTGGATTATGCATAATATTAAGATGAACAACGGCATCAATACGTTCGCGGCGAAAAACATCCTCGAAACGTCGTCGTCGAATATCGACGCGTTCGAACTGAATATCTTTGGGAAGATATTTTACTTTTCGGCGATCCACACCGATCACCTCAAAATGCCGGTGTAGACGTCGCGCCAATGCGCGTCCGAGGCGACCCCCGATTCCCGTCACGATTACGCGTTGTTTTTTTGTGTTTTTATAACGTGACATACTCAAAAGAAATACCCGTCGCGTTCGGCAAGACCCTTATCAACTAGCCTTTCAATGGCTTTTGTGACGACATCTACTTTGGCTCCGATTGCTCGATCTTCTTCATCCGAAGCACCTTCAAAAAGTAATGGTCTTCCAAAATGAAGATGATATTTTATCGGAAGAGGCAATGTTCCGGTAGGCGTAATTGGAAAGGAAGGTAAACCCAACGTATTTGCAATGGTTTCAATATTCCAAATGGAAGGAATTTGTTCTTCGCCGCCCACGACACCGACCGGGACAATAGGCGTATGCGTTTCTAACGCGAGCCGCATAAACCCGAGTCCAAAATCAGTAAGCTCGTACGCATGATCGTAGGTTTTGCTAATGCCTTTGACGCCTTCGGGAAAAACGAGCAAACACCCGCCGCGTTCCAAAAGCAACCGCGCATTATCGCGAGTTCCCGTTACCTGTCCTGCACGCGCAAAAACCCAGGAAATGATGGGAAGGGTCGGCACCCAATGTTCTACCATACTTCGGATCATACGTGGTTTTTCGAGGTCAAAAATACATGCCGCACCGATGAGCATTCCATCGATCGCGATTTGCCCCGAATGATTAGAAACAAGAATTACGCCGCCACTATCGGGGATATGTTCGAGGCCGCTCACTTGAGAACGAAAATATTTTTTATGAAAAAAATAAATCGGAGGACCGATGTATTTCAGGAAGCCGGGTTCAAATCCAAAAGGGTCATAGCCGTATTCGTTCTGACCCGCTTCCATTTCCAAAATACGTTTCCACGTTTCTTTCGGCATTTGATCGATGAGTTTCTTATCGATCGTTTTTTTTAATCGCGATTTAAGCCTGTCGAGCATGTGAAGCCAATGGAAGAATGGTGATGAACAACAGCCGCGACTTTAATAGAAAACAAACGTAAAAGGAACCCCGAACTCGTTATAAATAAGTAATTTCCAAGGTTCGTTTGACTTGGAAATAATCCGATGAAAAGAGAATAAAAGATTAACGATGTTTTTCGCGAAGTTCGTTCTCCGCAATTTCGTCTGAAATATCGTCATCTCCGAAGACGGCTTTGCTCCATTGGACCAATGTGCCAAAAAGGCCGAGTGAAATATAAAGAATCATCAACGCCACAAATGCTGCGCTTGGACGGGTATAGGCACCGAGGGTCACCGCAATTCCGGTAAGCATAAAAATCGCAAAGATCGAGCGGGAACTAAATTTCATATCCTTAAATGTTCGATATTTTACATTGCTCACCATGAGTCCCCCAAGGAGGATTGAGATCGCCGCTACGTTCCAAGTCGCGCCCGTTCGAACGTGTCCAGTGAGAGCAAGATGCGCCATAACAATGGAAATCACGGCGCCAGCAGCCAGCGGAGTTGGAAGGCCGAAGAAATATTTCATCACACCTTCGTGCTCGTTGGCCATTACATTAAACCGCGCAAGCCGAATTATTGCGGCGGCGGCAAATAAAAACGCAAGGAATTTCCCAAAAAGACCAAGGGGTTGAAGTCCCCAAGTATAGAGCAAAAATGCGGGCGCGATGCCGAAACTCACGG
>JAUTBQ010190501.1:0-10348 GCA_032361185.1 Lepetodrilus ovalis | reverse complement strand
TGTGTCAAGTGATACTGACCATACGGTTCGTATCAATATATTACGAACCGGCATATGCTTGCCCTTATGGGTAAGAACAAACTAAAACATTTACATGATTAGATTCTACTGTCAATCGAAACCGATATATACAAATAGTGGTATTAGTCCGAGAGCCAGGTGGGCCAAACTGAAGTTTACCCTACACGGCCCGGTCCGTCAAATTTCTTAGCATTTTGTAATGCACATATGAATCCGGACGCTGCACCAAAATTTGACCCTGCGAAAGTACTCATTTGAGGTCAAATACGCAAACATATTGAATGGTGTTATTGAACTCCCAGGAGACATTTCATGTCATAAATTATGTTACAATTTACCAGTATAGATTATTTGAAAATACTGGCAGACAAATAACAGTGAATACAAACAAATACATTACAGAGGATGTTACTACAGTATAGAGTATCTCATCATATCAGTATGTAGTGTTACTACAGTATAAGCTATCTCATAATATCAGAATTGAGTGTTACTACAGTATAAGCTATCTCATCATATCACTATGGAGTGTTACTACAGTATAAAGTATCTCATCGTATCAGTATGTAGTGTTACTACAGCATAAGGTATCTCATCATAGCAGTATGGAGTGTTGCTACAGTATTATCATATCAGTATAATAGTGTCATATCAGCACAGATCATGTCCTGTCAGTATAGAGTCTGTCATACCAGTATAGAACATATCATATAAATATATAGTATATCACCATTTCAGTAGTGAGTATTGCATCACATACCTATACACACAGGGTATCACAACATACGTATATAATGTCAACAGATCGGTATAGTGTATGACATCACATCAGCATTAAATACGTCACCACATACGTATAGAGTGTCACCACATACGTATTTAGATAGAGAGTGTCACCACATGAAGATCAGTACATTGAATACGCCACCACACGAGTACAGAGCACGTTGACTAGCTGATCATCTACTGGTGTAGTCCCAGATCTCACCCATTCCATTACATGTACTATGACACACGTGATCCACATTAGACGCACTCTGCAGCTGTTTCCACATGTTGGCACTACACGTCAACGCGGTGCAATGGTTGTCAGAGGAGGTGCTGTTATTCATATCAGATTTCCACTACATACAAGTTAATCGGTATTGTGGTCTGATTTCCGATCTTTCTGTTGGCACAGTACCGATTGAAGGTTAGACAAACACAATTGTAATGTATGCTTACACGGGGAGTCGATGATGTCCTACTGTAAACTACATTAAGTGTGTGTCAGGTAGTTGTTATGGGCTTCATCCTACCTCAATGCAGACTCATTGTAATAAAGCGGAAGTACGTATCATCAGAAATTAAAATAACAATAAAGTCGAATACCGTAGAAAGTGACGGTAATAATTTATAGCTATACCGTATCCTACATGCAATAGTTTCGATCTTGAATAATTAGTTGTTAAATATTCAAACATTACTTGTAGTACACGATGACATTCGAGCTCCAGTCCTCTCCAAGACCCCACACTATATCGTCTGTCCGCCCCTTCTCTGCTTGGATCGTAAATGGTCTCGTCTGGTATACATTAATAATTGAATCAGCTTGTTGGAACCTTTCATGAATTGTTAGTAAAGCGCGGCAGCTCTGTCCACTGTGCCATCTTGGTAACGGTGAAGACTAGTGTGTATCTGGTCATAGCTGTCACTCTTCGTCCCCAGGCAAGTGTATTATAAATGTAAACCTTGGTAACATAATATGAATGTTAGTAATAACATATTTATTAACCAAAAATGTCATGAGATTGGATAAAGGCGATGCAGTCAACGAGAACCGCTCCCTATGCAATTCAAATGTATTATTAAATAACAACTACGAACAAACATAAAGAATACAAATTGGTGAATGATATGTGAAGAATATGTTCAGTGGAAAAGATGAAAGAATAAGAAACACATTGTAGAGGATTTAGTGGCAGATGTCTAGTGTTCACAGGTATCTTTGTCCGTGTCCAAAGACATTGGAAGTTAAATGTTTGCAATGATATTTATGAAATTTATAAAGTATTGAAATTATTATCTTTGTTCTTGTTGATATTTGTTTGATGCCATTTTGGACGACATATGCCATAAACGTTAACAAATATAAAATAAAATAATTTAGAAAATTGAGAAAATGATTGTCGCCAACGTCTGTGAAGACACCAACGTCTACTTCATGTACTAGCCCCACCCTCCCGACCCTTCTGTACACCTCCAGACGAAACGACGACGCTGTCCTATCATCTCGTGAATCATGGGAAATGAACTCTTGAGAAAGTCTTTCAAGACGCCGCTGCCGCTACTATTGCCGACGAGATGATCAATACGTGAATGGCGGAGTTATCATAGTGGGGACAGTAATTTTGATATTCATCTGGAAACTTCCTGCCTCCGCGGTACAGCTTGCACAATATTGATGGCTTTGGACTGGGTTTGTTTTCGTCCAAGGATTCGTCCCGCACTTTTGTATTGACACATCCTCCCGAAGATATTATACCGGATGTTACCAATTCTGCTGGTCTATTCAGACATAATATTATAACGATACAGCTTCTACATTCATATGATAGATATAACGAATGATCACTGCATGACACAACCATGAGTACATAACATAGTTGGTCGTTTAATAAAAACATAGTATTATAGTTATTGAAAAAAATACTGTTTTGGAAATCCGATGGTATAGAATATGATGTGATGTGATAGAATTGGATAGGGTAGGATAAGATAAGACAAGACTATCACCCATCATGATATTCATACTATTCGTGCAACGATGGTATGAACTAAAGATTGAAATACACTAAAGCAATAAAATGTAGATAAATCCGTACGACATAAATAATTACTACTATTACTGCATTATTGTCTTCTATTACAGGTAAATACTTCTCAAGTGGTGACCTATTCACATAGCTAACACGTATCATACCCGGTATTCTAGAACATACCCTCTCTCCACTCAAGTCTCCGCCATTCTATGCTCCCATAAATGTATACAACAGCAACAAACAAATCGTTTAGTCTAAAAACAAATCGTTTAGTCTAATTAATGCCACAACGTGGGCCTTCAGTGTAAACACAGCTGCTTGTTTAATAACGACGGAGAACGTACATATTGATTGACGCCTGTTATTCAGCATCGCCTTCTCCACGAGATCCGGGGTTTTTCCTTCAGGTATATGCACGTGAAAGCATTCGCACCTGTTGTCAGCACGTGACAATGTTCGTAATTATACCTGTGATTAGTTTATTTGTGTCTACAGATAAATCAATGCCGTGTATGCGTGTGGAGGTCTGCGTGTATAACCAGGGCTCTTCATTGAGAGTTCCGTTGCAATTGTCAATATCCGAGTAGAACGATGTCTTTTAAGACTTTTACCTTTACTATGGTCCCACGATTGCAGCACCCAGTAGACATCCAGTAGACACCCAGTAGACACGTGCACGCCTGGTCCTAACTAAACACCCCAAACAACGAACTCTTTCGCTATGGGTGAGTTTGTCTTTCCTCAATGACTGTAACATTTTCTTAAAAATCACATGATATAAACATTACATGCCAATGGAAATTCAGGCTGTAAACATTTACATTACTATTGATAATCCTAGCAAAGATCGAATTCATTTGTGTTTCGTTACTTAGTAATGAGAAAAAGCATGTACCCTCTTGAGGTAAATTTCAGCTAGTTGTTCAGGTTTCATAGAAATATTCATATACGGTATTAAGCAGCAATTTACAATAGTATGTCATCACCTAGTACATACACATATATAGAATATTCATGTAAAATTTCAACACAAACAATGTACATGTAGTATTAATAGTTATCGATGACGAAAGATGCCAATGTGAAATACAGCAACTCCCGGCAACACATTTGATTTCTTATTGTTGAACTCGCTGTATAGTCATATAGTGTGCACTCGTATACTAACATTGGCATCGTTCGTCATGGATATCTGTGTTGACATTTGACATGAATATTTTATATAATTATATGTTTATTTTCTAGGTAATGAAATAATGTGTTTAATTACTGCTTTATATAATATGTGAATATTTCTATGCAATCTGAATAGCAAGCTGAAACTTACCTCATGAGAGCACATCCTTTTTTTTAAGTAACGACACATCTAATGAACTCGATCTTTGCTAGGATTATCATGTCACTTTTAGCAAAACTTTCCATCGATTGGAAAAACAAACTCGTCCTTATACTTATACTTAGTGAAAGAGTTCGTTGTTTCGGGTGTTTAGTTAGAACCTGGCAGGCACCGTTCCTACGGGGTATTCAGGCATCACTATGGACACAATCAAGACATGTACACCTTCCAGCCAGGGTGTGGGCGTATGTGGGCGTGTGTGGGCACGAGGGTGGGACTGGGGTTAGTGGGTGCTCGGGTGGTGTAGATTATAAATAGTGCACTTGATTAACTTACTTCAGTGGCGTGTCTTGCAGTTCAATACCTTAGTGTACAGATGTTATGGAATATCTTTTTATGGATTGCTGCATGGTCGCGATGGAAATTAGCGACTGACATCAACAAAACAAACACACTGCATACCTGTATCTATTGCTATTGTAACCTATACTAGAACATCGTACTTGGACGTACTGAAAATACTACAGACATTCGTTGTGCGTTGTTGCACTATTAAACCGAGCAATACTTCCGCCTGCTATAGATTGGTATTATCGTACCCGCTGCCAAACGGTTGTTTACCTAAATAAGACAACCACAACCCTATCCTCCGGCGGGAAGCCATATCAGTTACGTGTTGTATCTCTACGCAACGCCGTACGATGGGGGTGTTGTGTGTAAATCATGTACATGTGGTGAAAACATCCATACGTGTATGCGTATCTGCCCAACGTCTGATCTATGCCGTCGGAGTGGGCCATATGGCGGTGTTATAGCAGTGACGGATCATGTCTGCCGTGTGTTGATGTAAAGTTAATATATTACAACAGTGAGAGGAGAAATCACAGGATGATGAGAGTACATGGGACAGAATCTGGTCCACGACGTACTCAGCCTGCCACAGTCTGTGTTTGGGGTAATCAGCGATTCCACTGATCCCAAAACCAATATGCCCGTTAACATGCTGTATTTTCCGTCGAATGAAGCCTAGACAATGTATGGGGATTTGATATTACCTTAAGGCCTTACTACTACCTGGTACCCATGTCAACACGTGTTTCTATTATCGGACCAGCGGACATCAAATTGTCCCAATCACTCCCATCGGCCTGCTGTTGATGAATACAACTAGCAGTGATGCCATGGAGCTGGGCAGGCGTAGTAGTAATTGCAGCACAGATGAACACAGCCTAATATAAGCACGCCTGATAGACACTGTCAAACCGCACCAGCACACTATCTCTACTCGCGGCTGAGGTGGGGTATCCGACCTTGACCGCTCTTCCATCTCGCTTCAATCGATCGGCTTCCCATGTGACAGGGAAGGACATATTGTCTATGTCTCCATACATGGTCAATACTGTGTATACTGCGTGAGGCAATATTGTCTCTTTCTGCTGGAAGAACAATCGATATGATGCGTTCTTTGTTCCGGAGCATAGTTCCATTCTGCTATTGCCAGGAATGTCACAGTTTATTTGTGTACTGTCTGGGTTATGCAATTGTTTGTCTCCAGAGAATAAACATTACAGCAATAAATTATCCATGTTTTGAACAAAGATGCCCAGGTAATTGTAACACATGTACGAGGATTTCCTTAATATTATTATAGCATATTTGCAGCTGGCATTTGCTTTTACCTACAACAGTTAAATGTCATGGCTTTTTTCTATCATCCTTTGGTTTCAACCAACACTTCCTCCATCTTTATAGTATTGCCATCATCAGCTGTGTATCGTTATGCAGGTGATGCTACATGCTCGTAAAGTGTTTGCTGGGGAACTAGATCCAAAACATCAGCATATTTCTGTAGACCTATCCACATGCAGATCCGGAATTCCCCGGTAGATACAGACCGCTTTAACTCCCATGCTGACCTACATGGAGGTGTGCAATAAAGCAATAGACGGCTTCTGGCGATCTAAACATACGAACAGTTTGGAGAGTTCTCTGTATCTGTAAACTGAACTCGCTGGTTAGTGGTGGCATCAGTACGAAACAGTAATAACATGGTGTTTTTTGTGTGTGTGCAGTAAACTTGGTTTAAACTGACTTGGATGTGTTCCATGTGTGATGTTAGAACTGTCTAGGATGAGGTGTTCGCGTGTTTGTGTCATTAGTCAGATAGGAGATGCAGCTGGTACATTTGCACGAGGATTGAGTTTAACCCAGCGTGCACAAGGCAACAAGTACTAATAGGATACGTGCATGTGCCCTATCTGGTGAATCCAATCATGTCATTGTTCGTTCTAGAATGCTTAGTGAAAACAAGTACACGCGTTCTTCTATTAAGCTCGTTATGAATCACAGGATGAAAAACCTGTCGTGTCACCTTAGGCAAGTGGCTTAGTTCGAACACGCCTCTGTTCACCCAGCAGAGAATGGGTACCCGGAAAGATGAAATGAGCATGTGAATGAAAACCTTGTAGCGCCTTGATTGGCAGCGTGGGTTGTATACTCCCCAGGGAGTTGAGAATGAACACGAGAGCACACATATCCATTGACCGGGGTAATAATGTAGTGCTACGAGCACAATGTTTTCGAGCGTGGAATTGGCGCGAAATAAATGTGCACATTATTATTATTACCTTGGTGCAGTATGATGTACTAGGAATTTGGACTACATTCAGGAATGATTTATTGCATGATCATACCTAATACGAATAACATACACCAGCAGGAAGCCTAAGTACACTGTTCCACTCCAATGCCTCAAAACTAAAAGAATGCGCAGTACAATGTACAAAACACGACACATAAAAATAATATATGTTTTCTTAAATTAATATCAACAACTAGATATACAGCTGTGATGCTCTGTCGAAGCATTGACGCCAACCTTAGATAGAATTTCATCTCCCTAGATGTCGACACTGATCAAATAAATCCGACAATAGTCTGTGTTTTGACGTCAGCACCTCCAACCTTGTTTACTAACTCCCCAGTGTCATGGTCTAGCTAGATGAGGTGTCGCGGACCTGCCAATTATGAATAGATCATTCAAAGAAATATGCGGTGTCCAAAAATATTCGCCATTTAGTTCGCATTCACTGGCATCGTCAGAACCATGTAATCAGGTTAGCAAAGAGCTTCAAGACACAGCGGTCAACGCAAACGGAATATCAACTACCTTCGTAGCGACTAATGCCATTACAGACGGTGAAACTGTCGCAATTTCTGAAGCATGTTTTAAAATGTACGGGAATAGCTCGCCAGAAATGTCAGATCTAACGGTCGTTGGATCTCCGTGGGTTCGTCAATGAAATGTGTAGCCTTCACTGCTCTCATTGATGTGCTGTGGGGGAAATGTCGGGGGTGGGGGAGGACACGATGGGGGAGGGGGGATAGTGTCGGGAAGACGCGGGGAGACTAGGAGTTGTAGCTACAGATGATGACGTTACCGCTGCGGGGGAAATGGATTCGTTGGGAGGGGTCATGCTCGAAGAATAGCTAAGGTACAAGATCCTATTGTGCTAGCTATCACGAGGAAACTCAATATGATTCTTATGTAACCAATGAATTTCATTTTTAGTATGCACACCAAACTAATATTACTGATTCAAGTTGTTGCAATTGGATGAAAGATGATGTTACTCACTATTCACTAACATGTACTATATGTCTCCAATACTGGTATTTTCGTTTGTTCCACGTTAATCTACTGACCGTTCTCCTAGCTTGTATAACATGGTCCCTCAAAGTAACGGATGTGAATAGTCTTAGTGTAATTATCATTGGCTTTATACCCATAGTATCTATCTTGATTAATTACATTTGTTAATGTGTCTTCTTTGACTTGTAATCCGATACATATAGCCTCAACTCTGTTGATCTCGATCGGCAAGATTCACACTCAGGCAATATATCGGGCATCTTGTCGTATCAAGTAGGTATGCATGGAATTACAGGCCGTGCCAAATACGGTTATACAGTCGAGCACCAATGGTACGGCCATCAGATTCAGTATTGACGAAATGAAATGATTCCAGAGAAGCTCTTGAACGCCGTGAAGCTGTTGGCAATGACTGTCCGAGTATCGCTTTGAGACGGTCGTGTTATTGGACTGCCTGAATGAGATTACTGTTGCTCGCTGGAGGTAATTCTAACGTCCTCATGCAGCCGTTCTGACGTAACGCTCATCTCCACCTTTGTGAGATCACCTCCTGGGACAGTTCCTGCTAGTCCTGACCGATATTGCCTTCAGTTTAACTGATTACCGCCGGACTGAAGGCTGACAGTGCACTGATTGGATTTGTGCCGGCATGCCTTCAGTCCATCAATCAACAACTGGGAGCGCGCGGACCTGACGCTCTTGGTCACTTCCGGTTGAAGACACTACTGCTTTAACCTCGTTCTTATTTGCGTCGGAACGAGGCACACATTAAGCTGCTGGTTCCCTCGGAATGGCTGCCAGAACGGCGATCAATTTCCAGCGATGAAATTATCATGTTTGCTTCCCAAGGGTGTCTTTGACGACGTATGTGAATCTTCTGATCCTGCGGGGGGATTTAGGGATCTTGAACAACTCCAATCATACTGCTGGAGGCGAGATAGAAGCTGACATAATTGGCCTATTTGGGCCGGTCGTACGACGCCTGTATTTGCTCAGCAGCATGCTCTTGGGGAGGGCTCTCCTGAAGTCGTCGTTGATTAGAATAGACAATAGGATAGAGAATAGGATAGAGAATAGACAATAGGATAGGGGACGTTTTGCGGATTAGTTTTAGCCATCTGAGGTCGTCGCTGTGGATGCTCCAGGATTTCATCACGATGTTGGCACGTTCAGACGGTACACACGAACAGATACTTGTGTCATGCCGGGGCACTGTAGTGTGGTACTGGTAGTCATTACGGAATTAGATGTGCTTGCTTTATCTAAACCGGTGTCAGTTCATTAACGAAATATTCATATCAGACTGTTTACAACTATTCTCTTACAATCCTATGGAGTTTGCTCAGAATATAACATGATCAGCATTGGATTTCACCTGATTATAAATATATTAGGGGCCGAAATCCAAGAATTCATAGAAATATTGTTAGATATTTTACGATGAAGCATTCAATGTCGAACTAACGAGGGTAGCTTTGATCAGTGTACACGTTTGTGTTTGGTATTAAGTTACATAATTTATTGATACTACCGGTACATTAATAGATGAAATAAAACTAGCAGTTAATATTATCTTGTTAGCCACTAATGAAGTCAGTCCTTGATCAAGTTCATGCAATTTGTAGGTGCATTTTCGAATAGATAAATTCTTAACAATATGTTTGGTAATGTATGGCAGATGTAAATTTAGATATCCAATTTGCAGTAAATATTGGCAACTACTGATTGGAATGCTATTTGGATTAAGAAATATCGATTTCCTGACATTTCGATCAGTTAGAATACTTTGGGATCACAACTGCAGTTTTATGACAAGTCTTTCCCACCACAAGCACTTGCTGATACACACCGGCTGTTATTTGATCTAGTGCAGCGGACGTTTCTGTGGCAACATTCAGTCTTTGATTAACTCAGGTGTTTATTTTCGTTAGCCGATGTATAGGATCTGTTTTCTCTCGCTGCGCTGAGATCATGTCATACGTAAGGAGATGTTCGCCCACGGACTCGTCTGCAACACTGGCCGTATGTCCATCAATTGACCGCGGAATGTCCGGCGTACATCCCTCATTTGACCGCGGCATGTCCGGCGGTTTTAAGGTCACGTAGTTCCGGTCCTGGGTAAATTTAATTGTAGAGCAATTCGTCCGACTGAAACCGATGGTGGTTTGCACTGGGGATCGATATAGCAGATCTTTATCGCGCGGTTCAATTATTAAGTGGACGTATACGTTAATGGTGTATCTAAACACCACACTCAATTAGTCCTGTACAGCGGTGAGTGTATTCACGGATACATTAGATGCCATAAGTACGATAATATGTTACATCAACAGATTCGACCACGCACTGGCTAGATATGACCACGTGAAATTCTGCTACTGAAACATTGGGCCGATATGTTGATGTTTCATACTTATGTAATCGTGACTAGTTTGATTACTATACGATTGTAATCTTAATACATGATAGAGAGAGAGAGAGAGAGAGAGAGAGAGAGAGAGAGAGAGAGAGAGAGAGAGAGAGAGAGAGAGAGAGAGA
>JAUTBQ010190490.1:0-10348 GCA_032361185.1 Lepetodrilus ovalis | reverse complement strand
TTGCGAGAAAAATAGGAATGGTCAAGATGTGCTTAGAAATGCAAATTATATTGTTGACCTAGACCATACAATTACTGTTTTAGAGAAATCAGGACTTGGAAAAATAAATGGTATGTCTTTAGGTGAGGCGAAACATATAAGAGATATGCAAGAATTAGAGTTGACTGTTTTATTAGAGAAGGGTTTTTATGAATAAAATTATTCACTCAAGAAAAAACTTCACTTTGATTAGCAATGCAATTTTGTATGACAAAGATTTAAGTCTGAAGTCTAAGGGATTGTTTGCCTTTATGGATAGTAAGCCTGATAGTTGGAACTTCACGATACGCTCAATGAGTAAGCAGTTGAAAGAAGGCTATGATAGTATTCAGCAGTCATTAAAAGAACTCAAGGCATTAGGATACATCACTTATAAGAAGAACCTAGATGGAACAGGTGTCTACACGCTTATAGACGACCCAAAAACGGATATTCCTGACCCAAAAACGGAAAACCCAATCATGGATAATCCCATAAACGGAAAACCCAATCGTATTAGTAATACTGATTTAGCTAGTAATACTGATAAGTATATAAGTAATTTTGATTTTTTTATTCATTTAGTAGATGAAAACTTTAGAAAAAGTAAAATACTCTCTTTAAAGGCAAAGATAAATAAGACCAAAGACTGCCGTGAGTATTTTAAATTATTTAAAGATAAAAATTTAGAAAAGATTGCAAAGAATTATGCAGACTATGTAAAAGCAAATGGACAGTTGGCAATAAGACTCGATAAATATCTGATTGCACTCCATGAAGGAAGCTTACCAAACTCCGAACCAAACAATGCAAACCAAAATAATCAGCAAAAAAAGAAAGAAGAGTTCCAATCTTTACAGACAGAAGAAACTTGTTTTAAAAATTAGAGGAGGATAGAAAATGAATTATTTTATTAGTATATTAATATTAATATTGATATTAGTTGGGTGCAGTAGTGGAAGTATGCAGTTTGAAGATGCAGACAAATATAAAGAGTGGTACAATAAAAAAGAAAAAAATATCGCACAAGAAGAAAATCGAGAAGCAAAATTAATACAATGGGAGCCAATGAAATAAATAAAATATGGTGAAGTATTACTTTCATCTGAGTCATCTTCATTGATTATTGAAGGAACTAGAGTTAGTATAGGAATACGAAGAAATTTTTAAAGGAAAAATTATGAAAAAACAATTATTAGTAGGGATGTTTTTATCCTCATTATTATGTGCAAGTAATACAAGTGAAGTAAGTAATGAGATACAGAACAGATGGTTTATGGAGTTGGGTTATCAAACCTCTATTGAAACAATGAATGGAAGTTTTGATTCTACCGACACAGTAGATAGTTTAAATAGTGGAAGCTCTAGTACATCATGGAGTGGGTTAACAGATAATCTCTATGTAAAAATTGGACGAGATTTTGAAATATTTTCAGATTATGAACTTTCTCCCAGTATAGGTTTTATTGAAGCAACATTATTAGCAGATGATTATCATAATGATGCGATTACTTTTGAATTACCTTTGTTTCTTAAGACAAAATTTTTCAGTCAAAATGTAAAAATTGGTCCTTCATTTAAATATATCTATTATCCTTCAAATAGTTATAATAATTATGAGGGAGAAGTTTCTTTTGGAACACAAAGTGCATTTGCGTATGGAATTCAGAGTTTATGGGGTAAGGGGAATAGTAAATTCTCATTAGGAATTGAAAATCTAAATTCTGCAAATGATTCTGCTACGAGAATAACCTCTACATCTCGGCTAAAAGCCAAAGCAAATATGGATGGATTGTATTTGAATATGGGATTACATATAGGTTTTTAATTTAATGAAAATGTATTTATAATAAATAAAGAAAGGTGAAAAATGAAAAAGATGATAAAACTAAACCTGCTAGGCTTCTTCTGTATATTAGGACTTAATAATTGTGGTGATATTCATATGCCCCCATCAAGTCAACCTATTTCTTATGAAACAAAAACTATTTTTAAAGATACAAATGGAGATAGTATCCTTAACTTTTATCAACGAGGAGAGCTAAATGGTAATTCCTATAAATTAATAAATGGTATATTTGTAAAAATTTCTAATAAGAAAATCTATACTTCTTTGAGAGAAAGTAATGTAGTTCAACTTGATTTGGAGATAAAAGAGAATTTAAATAGAGCAAAAAATTTTATGATTAATAAGTATCAAATTACTAAAGGAACACAAGCTTTAATAGATAGTAAATTATCTGTAATAGCACTTATAACTCAAGATTTAAATTATAGTAAAAATAATTTTTTTGTTTTTTGGACAGAAAGTAATGAAAAGTATAATAGAATTTTTCACTTGACAAAGGATGGAGAATCTTTTATAGATAAAGAGTTTAGTTTACCTTCTAAAAATGAGAAAAAAGAGAATTTAATAAAAGTACTAGATAAGCCTAATCTTTTAATTTCTAATCATGAATATCATTTATTTACAGTTTCTGAAGAGAGTGATAAACAATATATTCCTATTTTTAATACAGAACAAAATAAAGTTATTATTTATACTTTAAATCAGTTTATTAAAGAAGTTTATAATACAGAATATAATGTTAAAAATATAGTTAAAAATCATATTGATGATAGTATTACATTCTATAAGGATGGTCTCTACATGATTTATGATAAATCTGATTGGAATAAAAATTCTGAAATGGTTTATCACTACATTCCTTTTGATACGCCAACAGAACAAGTTGTACTTAATATACCTATAAAGAAAAAATAGTCATGAAAAAATTTCTTTTAGTTGTAACTATTTTGAGATGGATGTAGAATAAAAATAGTTGATTTTTTAATGAATAGGTATTAAAAGTAAAAAAGAAGAATCCGTGGGCAAAGATGCCCACTTAAGTATGTCATTAAACCCTTGATTGAAAAGGACTCCCATCCCCCGAAATGTAACCTGAGCTTGTGGCAGCATAACTCAGATTACGGTGTGCTTCTACTGTGATGCCTATTCGGCTGTGGCAGAAATAATATATGAAATAGAAGCGAAAAAACTTATGAGAAAAATATCTAAAAATAGGATAAAAAAATATGTTTCTCATGGGTGTAGTATAACGATAAGAAGTGGCGTAATTGTGTTACACGAATAGTCCACAGATACTTATATTACGGGGTTTAAATAGAATAAAATAGAAAAGAATAATCTTTTTTCAGCTCTCACAGTGAGTGTATAAAAGAGTTAATAAATATATTATTACTCCAAAATATCTCTTGTTTTTATAGAGATGTTTTGTTACAATAACGCTTTTTAGTTAAATAAAAGGTTGAGGTATGTTTGTATCACGAGAAGAGCATTTGGCGAGAATGGATGAGATTGTTGAGAAGCATGATAGCTCATTTATTGCGATTTATGGGAGAAGGAGAGTAGGGAAAACGCTCTTTGTTCGACATTTTTGTAAAATTAACAACCATTTTTTTATTGAGTTCACAGGTAAGCGAGAGGTCGATAAAAAACTTCAAATTGCTTCATTTGTGGATGTGGTTAGACGAAAATTTTCGCTTAAAAAAACAAAAAAGTTAAAAGAGTGGGAAGAGGCTTTTTCTCTGTTGAGAGATTGTATTGAGCCATTGGACGAAAAAGAGAAAAAGATAATATTTTTGGATGAGTTACCGTGGTTGGACTCTTGGAAATCGGGGTTTTTAGAGGAGTTAGCGTATTTTTGGAACAATTTTTTATCTACTAGAGAAGATATTGTCTTGGTTGTTTGTGGTTCGGCGGCCTCTTATATGTTGAAAAAGGTGATTCACAACAAAGGCCCACTTCATGGCAGAGTGACCGATATTATAAAAATAGAGCAGTTTGATATGAGGGCAACCAAAGAGCTATTTGTGAAACAGGGATGTAACTACTCTGATAAATCTATTATAGAACTCTATATGGTCTTTGGAGGGGTGGCAAAATATCTCCGAGCCGTCTCTTGCAAAAAAACACCTCATGAGAACATTCAAAATCTCTGCTTCTCCAAAACAGGTATTTTACACCATGAGTACAATGAACTCTTTGCCTCTCTTTTTAGTAACGCCAAATCTCACTATCTTCTCATGAATAAATTGGCAACGCATTGGAAAGGCTATACCCAAAGTGAGTTGGCTAAACTGCTCAAAGTAACCTCTGGTTCAATACACAATCCACTCAACGAACTCTATGCGTCAAGTTTTGTCTCGAAAACAACCAAGTTTGGACAGACCAAACGAGAAATCATCTACAGAGCCACAGACTGTTTCTCCTATTTTCATCATAAATGGATAGAGCCAGATAGAGCTATTGATTGGACGATTGAGTCACGAAGTCAATCGTTTAGGGCATGGGCAGGGTTTGCTTTTGAGAATATCTGTCATCTTCATATTGATGGTATAAAAGATGTTTTACGCATTGGGGCAGTACCGACACAGACACACTACTGGAACTATGTGGCTAAAAACAGCGATGAAGTGGGGACACAGATTGATATGTTGATTGAGCATACCAATGGGAGCAAAAATATTGATATTATTGAGTGTAAATATTATGAAGGAGTCTTTGTAATAGACAAAGCCTACCGAGATAAGCTGGTCAATAAAATGGTGGTTTTTAATGAGCAGACTAAATTTAAATATAATGTTCGTCTGATTTTTATGACTTTAAATGGGGTTAAGAAAAATAACTATTACAATGAGATAGTGAGTGAGGATATTCTTTTTTCGGCGTTGTTGTGAAAAAATTACAGAAATTTGAGTTTGTATAGGCTATGGTCTATATCTTGGTAATAGTAAAAGAAGACTCCGTGGGCAAAGATGCCCACTTAAATATGTAATAAAACCCTTGATTGAAAAGGACTCCCATCCTCCGAAATGTAACCTGAGCTTGTGGCAGCATAACTCAGGATACAGTGTGCTTCTACTGTGGTGCCTATTCGGCTGTGGCAGAAATAATATATGAAATAGAAGCGAAAAAACT
Source organism: Lepetodrilus ovalis (assembly GCA_032361185.1). Classification (NCBI taxonomy): domain Eukaryota; kingdom Metazoa; phylum Mollusca; class Gastropoda; order Lepetellida; family Lepetodrilidae; genus Lepetodrilus; species Lepetodrilus ovalis. Next base: position 5,349 of record JAUTBQ010190490.1, on the reverse strand, counting down.
TATGAGAAAAATATTAAAAATAGGATAAAAAAATATGTTTCTCATGGGTGTAGTATAACGGTAAGATGTGGCTTAATTGTGTTACACGAATAGTCCACAAAAGATTATATTGTGGGGTTTGAACGTGATTAAATAGAAAAGAATAATCTCTCCTGTTTTATACCTATCTAAAAACTATAATTAGCAAAAAACCTCATCATACTCCCATCGTCATACATATCAGAATAGATAAGGTCAAGTGAGTGATTTTCATTGACAGCAAAGGTTGTCAAGTAGTCGGTCTCATCTTCCCCTTTATCGAGGTTGGTATGGTTAACCCCTACTGTAACTCTTCCTAGTGCATACTCTGCACCATAACGCATCGCCTCTTGGTTAGCCACTTCTGCTATGGTGTGGTCTTCAGCAGAGGTGAAAAATGGACCTCCACCAAAACCATTACTTACGATACCCTCTACTTTATTGTAGGCAAAAGAGAGTGCTAAATTATCTACGTTTCCACCAAGGGCGACACCATAGGCAGTGTTGCTGTGGTCTTGGTCGGTATATTGCAGAGCCATGTTGAATGTATCTGCCTCATATCCAGCCTCTATATAATTAAAGTTGGCATCATCCAGTTTATAGTGCCATGCTTGTAGAGAGGTCTGTTCTATACCCTCATAGATAAGCCCTGCTGTGAAAACAGCATCACCTGAGGCTTGCATCTCGTTAAACTTTTCAGGAGTAGGGGAGTCAACGCCCGACCACTTATCAAGATAGGCTAGTACCACTGTGGTGTCGGCTAAATCTTGGTTGACCAAACTGTACCCCTCGTAGGTGTCGGGTATCATGCTGATGTCATCTTTACCAGCATAAGGGGTATCAAGAATCTGTCGTCCTGCCTTAAGGGTGGTTTTTCCCAAGTTTGCTTTGAGGTAGGCTTCACCTACCGTGGAGTAGCCTCTGTTATCTGAACCTAAAAACATCGCCTCCTCTCTTTTTCCAAAAATAGGATTGGTGGTAAAGAGGGTTCCTGTGAGGCTTACTCCTCCGATGGGTTTGGTACTAAGTGAGACAAAACCACCTGCCGAAAGAGTAGTCGCTTTGGTTCCCTCACTATCTTTTGTTTGAATGGCTCCCAGTCGTAGTTGCCCTTGGTGTGTGATGCCCTCTATTGCTTCCGATAGAACCCCCTCTGCCATAAGTGGTGAGAGTGTGCTAAGTATGAGTAGTGTTATTGTTTTCAAATATTTCCCTTTTGAATTTTGTATGAGATTGTAATGATAGTAGTTATCAACTTACATATAAATTAAAATGATAATCGTTATCTAAATTAGATATTGAAATAGAATTTAGGAGGAGAGGTTTTGTACTCTTGATAAGCAAATGCCATTTTATGATACTGATAGTTGCTGTCAATCCAGCAGAGTTTATGGATGGTCGAGTAGATAGCAATGACGATAAGGGAGAAGTATTGTCGGCTATGACCTCGTAAGTGTTTCATGGGCTGGATTCTACATTATTATTTGTTATTTTAAAATTAAATTGGTGTTATTCCTAAACATCGTATGAAGATACGTTCCAAAAACTTTATCCTTTGACCAGCTACCTACCACCCCTTTACCTTGAGGAGTTTTACTTAATATATCAAAGCCCTTCTTGATGCTCTCTTCAGTAGCTTTGGTATAGTGAAAGGCGTGACCTTTAACTCCTTGCTCATTATGGTAGTACCCCAAACGGTTAAAGCGTTTATCTAAAGTAAACTCTATATCTAAAATTCCACTCATTATTTTCTCATCTACCGCCTTTCCAAGGTAGAGTAGCCCTGCACACTCGGCATAGATGGGTCTGCTTTTGCTATGTTCTATGAGTGAGGTTCTAAAGTTGTTGGACTCTTTAATTTGAGAGTATGCTTCATCGGTCTCAACATAGCCACCACAAATATAGACCCTATCACAATCGTTGGGAATTACTTCATCTTTGGTGGAATCAATTAAAACTACCTCTCTAAACTGCTCCTCTAAAAACTTTAGATTGTCATGATAGAGAAAAGAGAAGTTTAGGTCATTAACAATGGCTAATTTCTCATCTATCTTTTTGATGGTTGGAAATGGGTAGGGGCAGAGCCATGTCTCTGCCCGTGAACTGATATGACCTTTATTTTGACGGTGCGTTGGGAAACGCACCCTACGGAGCTTCTCTAGGTTGATGTGTTCGAGTACCTCTTTGCTTATCTGCTCTATTTTACTCAAATCTTTCAAATTCAATCCCAAATGGGTATCACTCAAAGCAGGGAGTCTCTTTTGAATCCAACCCAACACCTCTATGTGAGGGTGGTCGGCTTCTATTTGATTTTCTATGAGTCTATAGTGCATTTTTGAAGAGAGATTGTTTAGAACCACTGCTTTTATAGTATTATCTTTTTTATACTCCAAAAGCCCTTTTAACACAGCCGAGATGGTAATGTAACTACCACTTCCATCGAGTATTAAAATGGTTGGAACCTTTAAAAGTTTAGAGACCGAGTAGGCAGAACAGCCCTTGTTGTCACCATCATAAAAGCCCATAACCCCCTCTAATATAGAGACATCTTTATCGACATAGTGGTCATACATCCAACTCACTTGCTCTTCATTCATAATAAAACTGTCCAAGTTCACCGAGGGGGTTCCACAGACCTGCTTGTGAAACTGAGGGTCTATAAAGTCGGGACCTATTTTAAAAGGTCTAACAGAGTCTCTAAAATGCCAAAGCAGTGCAGTGGTTAAAATAGTTTTACCTTGATTAGAAGCAACGGCTGAAATACAAAGATTTAACATGATTATTCTTTTAGTTCTCCAGACATCTCATACTTGTTCAAGTAGCCTCTAGGAGTTAAAACTTGCCCATTGGAGGTGTGTCGGGTTTGAGAGTTCCCTACTATAATAAGTGTTGACATACTCACCTCTGGGTGTTTTATATCTTGCTCTATCAAGTCAGTAGTGGTGGTCACGGTTATCTTCTCTTTATCACGTCCCACATGAGAAGCGATAATAGCTATTCGCTCTTCACCCTCACCCAATGCCTTTAAAAAATTCTGATAGGGTAAAATACGCTTTTTAGACTTGGGGTTATAAATCCCTATAATCATATCGGCATCGAGGCAGTTTCGCACCCGTTTATCTATTACATTAATGTCAGTCAATTTATCGGAGAGTGAAATCACGGAAAAATCTTGACTAATGGGCGCCCCAATTCGTGAAGCTGTAGCTAAAAATGAAGTAACCCCAGCCACAGATATAACCTCTATCTCATCCCATAACTGTTGTTTATCCATCAGTTCGGTTACCAGTGTAGCCATTCCAAAGACGTTCACATCACCATTGGAGATAATACAAGTGGTTTTTCCCTCCTTGGCATAGTTGATTGCCTCTTGACAACGGGCTATCTCTTTGGTCATACCCGACATAAACACAGGTTTATCACCGATAAGCTCTTTTAACTCTTTAACATAGTTTCGGTAACCCACCACTGCTTCACACTCATCGAGTGCTTGTAGTGCTTCAGTTGTCATGTATTGTGTGCCACCTGCACCTGAACTTAGTATGTATAGTTTTTTTGCCATTATATCGCTCCTGCAACGGTCACTGATTTAAAGTAGACCTCTTTTTTTAATATTAACTCTTTGTATTCCGAAACCAAAACAGCACTCGGTTCTGCCACACCTTTAAGCCCAAAGAACTTTGTAGATGCCGACTTAGAGAACTCATTTTCTAAAGCATTTATAGCATCTTTTTCATAAAACTTTATCTCAAAGCCATGCTTCTTTGCAAACGCTAAAAGCCCCACTTCATCTGCTTTGGCTTCGAATGAAGCTATGTTTTTAATATCACTCATTTTAAGTCCATTATTTTCTAAAAAACTCTCAACAGCCTCTTCTATTTCACTCAAAGGAGTATCACGATTACAGCCAATGCCCAAGTAAACTTTTGGTCGCAAGGTCAAAGATGTAGACTTAACAACAGGGTCGATGACCACCGTATCTAAGTCAATGTTATCAAACCCTACCAACTCTAAGTTATCTTTGTTTGGGATGGTCTCAAAAACATTTTCATAGGTCGCCACTTTAACAGCTTGTTTGTTTAACAATCTATTAGAAACCTTTGCCAATGCTTTTAGGTTCTCTATCTCCCAACCATTTTTCTTTGCCAACATCTCAAAAGCCAAAGTCTTGGTCTGGTCAGTCGCCGTAGAGATAAAGTTCAAACAGTTAGGTAAAGAGTTTGCAATATCATCTGCCAACTCATTTGCCCCACCAAGGTGACCACTTAACAAAGGGACTATCTTGTCGAGTGCCAAGTTAATGACTATCACAGCTGGGTCAGTCGCTTTATCTTCCAACAATGGAGCTATTTTTCGTACCACTGCCCCCATCGCTAAGATACATACTATGGCATCATAACTTTTCCAAGCAGGAACCAAAATATCATCTAGTTTTTTATAGAGCTGTAAGTTCTCTAAATTATGGGTCAAATCTTTCTTTCCATAGACATCTACTTCATGCCCACTTAGGTAAGGAACAAGCTCACAAGCACTGTTAAGACTGGGTTGGTTTATGGTTACGACGGCTATTTTCATTTTTTCTCTTTGGTTTTTTTAGATTTTCGCCAAGATACAACATCTTTATACTCTTTTTGCTTATTCCATTTCAGAGTTTGAAGTTCAGGCTTTTCGGGAAACTCTTTTACATAGCCCACACAGAGGTAAGCCACCAGTTTGTACTCGTCTGAGACATCGAGTATTTTTTTAATCTTCTTGGCTTTAAGTATGCTCACCCACCCTATGCCGATGTTCAGGCTTCGAGCCATCAGCCACATGTTTTGAATGGCACAAACCACACTGTACTCACCCATCTTCTTCTGTGAAGTCTGACCCAATATCTTTCCCTTGCTCTTCTTGTAAAACAGAGCAATATTAACAGGCGACTCTTTAATACCTTCAAGTTTTAGCTGTTCATAAATAGGTCTAACTTTAAAGTGTTTCTTACTACTGTCATACTCTTTTTCAAAGTTCTCATAAACCCTGTTTTTGATTGCTTCGTCTTCAATAATCACAAACTTCCAAGGCTGAGAATACCCCACAGAAGGAGCATGAAGCCCAGCTTCAATAATCTGCTCTATCTTCTCTTGCTCTATTTTCTCATTAGTAAAATTATTACCTCGTATATCACGTCTCAGACGAATAATATTCGCCAAAGCCTCCGAAGCTTCTCTATCTATCTTTTGCATCACAAACTTTTATAAGTGGTTTGGCATACAAGTGAGACTCTACTGTCTCCTCTTGGTGCAGAAAATCCCCAAGCATTATCAATGCCACACCTCGTATATGTGAAAC
>JAUTBQ010190479.1:7500-10350 GCA_032361185.1 Lepetodrilus ovalis | reverse complement strand
ATAGATAGAGGGAGAGAGAGGGAAGATAGAGTGAGAGAGAGAGGGAGAGAGAGAGAAAGAGAGAGAGAGACAGAGAGATAGAGAGAAAATGACTCCAGTTTGACGTAAAACGTAAGAGAGAGAATGACAGAGAGAAAGCGAGCTAGAAGACTCCAGAGAAAAAGAGAAAACAAGAGAGTGATAGAGAGAAAGAGAGATAATTGACCAGATAGACAACAATTAAGAAAGTAAGAGAGAGAGAGTGAGAGAGAGAGAGAGAGAGAGAGAGAGAGAGAGAGAGAGAGAGAGAGAGAGAGAGAGAGAGATATTACATATATTGTAGTATTACATATTGTTTTATGTGTTTAAGTTACCGTACATTATTACATTATGACATTCACTTTTTTTTGCCAATTTCCTTGATGTTACTAACATTTAATGTAACATCCCGTTTCAAATCCATGCCGTATTTACGAATCAACCCGGTATTTCCCATGTTACAATACTGAGACCCAATCCAATATTCGATCAATGTCCGCTTGAAAATCTACGTCAAGTTTGCTGACAAGGCAACAAAACACGTGCCAGGGAGGCAGGATGAACTATAGAAGCTAAATCAAAATCCCAAACAATCCACCGCTCGCTGTGTTTACTGTCTTTACTTGTCGTCTAGTTTGACGCATCCACGACAGAAATGGGGCTGACGGCTCTAATTTGTCCGGACCGTGGACCTGTGCGTAGTAATTCCTAGTCATACTCAAAAGAAGGTCTTCTGGTCCTCATAAATCCGAAGCACACGCATATCCCGCCGCTGAATACAAGTGTCCTTCGTTTAGATTGGCCACATTAGTCCCTCTGTCCCCGTCTTCCAAATCTTCGGAAATCAGACTTGGGAGACACCCAGAGAGGAGGAATTATCCAGATAAGAAGGCTGGAAGCAAAGTAACGCAGTCACGTTCTGTAAATGTACTGCTGCCGTCTGCGAGACTACTCGGCGAGTTTCTGCCTTTGAAACGCCGTTGTTCATAAACATCATGCGAGTTAGTCAATGTTTTGCACGGCAGCCTGGGGCCGACTATAACTAATAGAAGTCACTGCATTAATAACAGAATGATTTAAATTATATAAATTATATAAATGAAAACTCTTACACAATGAATAAGTATTGAGTCGCTGTACTTCTATGGTTCCCACGTATTGTATTTTCATTTTGTAAATATATGTTGTATCTCATGTACAAACGTGGCTGGTTTTGAGAAAATATGCAAGCTACCCCAAAACAATTTATTGATACATTGACTTCTAAGACAAAGAAAACCAACTTGTTACCATTTCTATGACCATTATCAAATTATTGAGCCACATATAACTATTTTTCGAAAAGAATAATAACTTAATTTTTTAATAATAAACTGCACACGCATTATAATTGAAATATTAATTCGGAGATAAAAAAAAAACCCACCCATTTGTTATCATTACCTCGATTGCCATAAACACTTACTGAGGCACATATACACCTATTTCGAAAATTAAAACATGAGAGCCAAACGAAGGAACTCATCACCATTACTAAAATTGGATCCGGAACCGAATAGGCGAGCGCATCATGTATACACAATTGCGATTCTCTGCTACGAATGCGTAAGTTTCTACGAACGTCTGAGAATTGCAATATGAACGACCGTTAATAATGGCTGGCGTGGTCTTCTGATCTTTCCCGATCATTACCACCTGAAACTTCGAGGATGTCTCAAGTTGATGACCTTTTCCTGTAGGTGATAATTACATGTAGGACAAATGTCCCCTGATACATGGTTGGTAACTTTAATTTGTGTAGAGGATATACCCTCATGTTAACTACAAATATGTGTCTTATAAAATCCGGTAAGATTTTTCAGTTTTGATTTATTAGACGGGGGAAAAGCATGGTCAATTAAATGTTGTAATGTTCAATCTGTCGTTCTTGTGAAGATGACGGCGAAATCCAAATAGGTCCGGCGAGATCTAAATAGGTCCAGCGAGATCCAGATAGGTCCAGCGGATCCACCAGTGTTGATTCACTTATATACGTTCGCTCCGATTTTCCGGTTATTAAAGATTGTAATGTTCAATGGATCGTTCTTATCAATATTACGGCGAGTTAACCAATAGGTCCAGCGGATATACCATTGTTGATTAAATTATATATGTTGGTTCAGATTTTCCGGTTCATCGTCACACTTCAAAGGAATAGTCAAACATGGTGAGTTAAAAACCATACACGATTATACCCCGAGGACTCTGACCTTAAGTTGCGAATATTACAGATGACTCGAAAATGTTGCAAATCAGATTATGCGAAAAAAAAAGGAGTAGTTCATCGAATATATGTTCAGATCTACTCACTGTCTGTTATTGAAGTACGATACTGAAAACGTTTCAACCGTAATGCGACATTGACGTAAACAAAAGGCACTATTTTCGATAAAAGGAACGATGTATCTAAAACACACTAATCTGGTTTAGTATGTTACTGGTATATATCAAGTGCACAAACATACGTCAATTATAGCGAGAAGTTTCTTAAACGTATTGCAAGACGGGTAAATCCAGTGCTATATTTCACAAATGAATGGCGTTTGGGTTTGGATTTGGGTGTCGGGGTCTGGTGTTTGGGGTCGGGTTGGGTTCTTTGGGGTGGTGGTTTGGTAGGAGGCGTATAGATATTTCTGTCATGGACATGACTGGAAATGTCACATTTCTATTCGATAGCCTGAGGTCTATGCCCGCAAGGGATATGTATGTCAACACATTTAGAAGTTTTTGTATGGTTCACGAAACTATGGCGTAGATTTCCAAAGTAATATACGGCAATTTCGACGTCAACTT
>JAUTBQ010190479.1:0-2500 GCA_032361185.1 Lepetodrilus ovalis | reverse complement strand
ACTACTACTGCTGCTGCTTCTGCTGCTAATGTTGCTGCTGCTACTACTACTACCAGTATTATACTACTATTACTACTACTACTACTACTACTACTACTACTACAACTACTACAACTACTACTAATATTACTGCTGCTACGACCATTATCACCAATACCAATTCTACTACTGCGACTACTACGATACTAATACTACTACTAGTATTATACTACTACAACAATTACTACTGCTGCTGCTGCTACTACTATTACTTCTACTACCATTACTAATGCTACTACTGCGCCTACTATTACTACTACTATTACTACTAATAATAATAGTAGTCTATACTAATATTATCGTCATCACCATCATCATATAATTCTACTTAATAGTATGTAAATGTTTACTACTCAGTATATAATAAGATAAGACATACAATCAACCATATCTAGGCAGGAAGCGTCTGTGGAAATAAATCAAGTTTGTGTCATGTGATGCCAAAGCAACATAGATGTAAGCAGTCTCGATTTCCATCATTTGTAATAACATCGATGAGACGTCTCAGATACTGAACTGAAACAAGGAAAGCTCCGTGTTCAGCTGTCTGTGCAAACCACGCTATCGACAGACTGATAAATCAATAGTACTTTATATATATTTACAAAATCCGGATCGTATCCCGCTGTTAAAAGCGTGAAATGTCCATGCACCCACCGGTATCAAATCGATCGCCTGTTTTTACGGATGCCACAGAACAAGGCTGGATTCAACCCGGGAGGGTCGCGATTGGAAATTAAGTTGGACAACCCGCTGTGCTATGTGTATGCATAGGAAGAAAACAAAAAAGTTTCAACAGTTTTACACTGAATGGCAGTAATTAGGAGCGCGTCTAATCTCAGATGTTATCTGTCTGGTAGCCAATAAAGTGTGTCTGAGAATAAGTCCAATGTTCATACTATATTACGTCTATTTGGGTATTCTCTGATTCCTAAAGCCCAACGCACACGGTAAACAACAGTGTTCGGCTAAACAAGAAACATGTTTCGCGTTTCGGTAAATGTAACTAGATTTTACAGTGTTTTCTGCTTTCAATCAATGCACACTGCAGAAGAAGAAATCACCGAAAATACGTTTTTGCTTAGCTAAACACGTTGTTTGTTTGCCGTGTGCCTTGGGCTGTAACGCTTTCCATCGAACATCGTGAATTTGCAGTACAATAACCTCATTCACTGGCTCACAGCGTTTTCCATTGTGAGTTATGCATCTGTAATTGCAATTAACAAGGTTTAATGCCTAAAGCTTCCCATCTGACACCAACAATTTGTAATTCAATAACCAGTACATTGACGCATATAACGCTCTCCATCCGACGCCATTTGCAATCATTATGGAATAACCAATATATTGGGCAACCCTATAGTTCATGCAGTTAGGATACAAATATGACCTTCTTTGAGAATATGTTCAGAATATGACATTAATATTTGGTCGTGTTGTGTACAGCAAAGCATTAAAATAATTTCCGTGACAACAGATAAATTAAATATTCCGTCGGTTCCAGAGAGATTTGTCAATCTCTTTGCAAAGTTACCGAAAGTAATGTAATCTTCATTTATTTGAATTTACAATGACAACCAGAGTAACGGAATTGCGTCTGTATCCGTGCTCGTTTAATACTGAGCTCACACAATGACGTCATACCAAACCATTAGCATCAAATTGCTCCCAAAACACCGCCGTATCGCTCTCCAAGGTAAAGTAGCCGTACTTGACAAAAAGTACATGGTTTCGTAGACTACTTTCTAACATTCATCCATTATAATCTTGACATTTTTCCGACGTTATCTGCATTACAACATCTCTGTTCGCAACGTCACGATAACGTCATTTTTCTTTTCTCTCTAGTTCTTGCAAGACAGCATGACAACTTTCAACTCGGCTCGCTCTCAGAAAAGCCTACAGTTACTGGCGCAAACCGGAAATGACGACAGCCAGAGTTTCGATTGGACAATCGTTTCCGATCTCCATATGCATGCGCACACGGTCTACTTATTTACACGTGCAACGTCTGTACACACTCTTACACCTTCTAACCGTACGGTGTCGCTTACTAGTCTGATACTTCATAAATAAGACCGATTCCGAAAAAAAAGAAGAGACGAACAGATAATATGGAATAAAGTGTGTTTTCAAGCGGCAGCATTGCGCCGTAATGACAGATCAATATGGATGTTAAGATGGGAATCGATAGAGGGGAAGTAATATCTGTCAACCTAATGAACAATGATCATCCGATCCTTCGGCTCCATTGATATACTCATGAAAACCTGCTATAAAGAATACTCATTAAGTCCGCTCGGCTGTTTGCAAGATAATAAGGGGTGCCCATGGTACTTAACATCCGCACGGGCGACCGCTTAGACTGTAACATTATTTTGATCGTGGCACTGGTTTTTACTGTCAATGCTTGACAGAAAGCATCTCTAGTGTCTGTCTTAAGATATTTAGATCATATATA
>JAUTBQ010190468.1:0-10350 GCA_032361185.1 Lepetodrilus ovalis | reverse complement strand
ATTGGGGGCATGTGTTTCACCTGTTCTTATCTCTTTTCTCTCCGTGGCTATCTCTACGAGTGATGCAACACTAGGAGCACTGACTATGTTTGCCTTAGCTATGGGTATGGGTGTACCACTGATACTACTTGGCTTTGGAGCAGGGTATCTTGTACCAAAAGCTGGTATGTGGATGGATAAGGTGAAATACTTTTTTGGGACACTCCTTTTAGGGGTGGCTGTTTGGATATTTTCTACTTTAGAAGTGGTCAATACACTATTTCTTTGGGGTATCTATGCTGTAGGTATAGCCATCTATTTAGGGGCAACGCAAAGGCTAAGTCTTAAAAGTACAGGTTGGGAGAAATTTCAAAGAGTGGTGGCTACTGTGGCACTTATATGGGGAACTATTTTACTTGTGGGAGCAGGGTATGGAGAGCATAATATTTGGCAACCACTTCCTAAAACAGTGGTAAACGTGGTTGGTGGTAGTAGTGATACAAACAGACTCTCAGGAGAGATGCCTTTTGAAGAGATACCAAATCTTGCAGCCTACGAAGCAAAAAGGGAACAAGCCATAGCCCAAGAGAAAACTATGATACTCTTTTTCCATACAGATACCTGTCCTGTCTGTAAACGTCTTAGAGAGAGTACCTTTAAAGATACCAAAGTACAACAACTTATGAGAGATAAATATATCGCCTTGAGTGTGAATATTTCAGATAAATCAGATAAAGAAATAAGTGTTCTGAAAGAGAAATTTCAAGTTTTTGGACCTCCAGGGTTTGTTTTTATTGATTCAGAGGGTGATGTAATAGAGGATCAAACATTTTATGGTTACCTTGCAGCAAAAGAGTTTTATGATACGTTGGATTTGATAGCAGAGTAAAATATCTGTAAAAGTATGTATATCATTATCCAATAAAGAGTACAATTACTTTTATAGTAGGAGAAAAGATGTTTGAAGTTGCAGAGTACATTGGTATCATCGCATTTGCCATTAGTGGATTTTTTGTGGCGGTACGTAGCAAACTTGACTTCTTGGGTGTTTTGGTCTCTGTTTTCCTTACAGCATTTGGTGGTGGGGTGGTACGTGACATTATTGTAGACAAGACTCCCTATGTCTTTACTCATAATCTTCCTGCAATTGTTGTATTTACATTGATGTTACTTCTTATACTCTTTAGATTCCACAAAAAGCAGAGCATAGAGAACAGACCACTTTTTATTTTGAGTGATTCTATAGGTTTGGTCTCATTTAGTATTACGGGTGCACTTATTGCACTTCAAAATGATTTAAATGTAACCGGTGTACTTGCTTTGTCATTTGTTACGGCAGTAGGTGGAGGTATCACTAGAGATGTCATTATCAATGAAGTACCGTTTGTTTTTAAAACAGGCTTTTACGGCACGGTTGCTCTACTTGTAGGGCTGTTGATATATCTGTTGGATGTAATTCAGGTGCTAAGTTTTTATCCTATAGCTGCAGTATTTGTTTTGGGTGTAGGATTGAGAATTTTAGCATACTATAAAAAGTGGTCTGTTCCTTTGCTGTAGGTTTCCATATATATTACACATAAAGTGAATATGATGGTATAAAGGAGAAAAGATGTTATATAAAGTACAAGCCAAAATACATAAAAATAAAATAAAAGACTTTTTTACAGCATTAACGGACGGAAGCATTGCAAGTCAAAAACCTGATGGCTCTTACATTGTTACTGCGATGCAACAAGCATTGATGCAAAATGATGAAACACTCTCCTGGTATGAAGCCTGTTATTGTGAAACCCCTTTTAAACATGAACGTGCAACAGTGTATGACAAATATCTGTATAACTTTACAACTATAGAAGTTGATGGGGTGAAAGATGATATAAAAGGTAGGTCATTTTGGGAATATTTAGAGCATACCTATTATGATGAAGGGTATAGTTACTGACTATTACAGTGCTATTTCCCCCAATGGTATCACCTTTTGGGTAGTGTTTAACCCTCGTCTTATGATATGTTCTTTCATTTTAGAGACTCTCTCTTTAAAACCGGGATGTGTAGCTACAAAATATTTCCACTCTTCTCCCTCATCCATCATCTCGAACATCTTTGTGGCATCTGTAACATTCCCGTAAGCACAATCCATCACTTCCAAACCAAAAGTATCTGCTTCAAGCTCTGCAGACTGAGAATATTTGGCACTACTTATATTCATAGTAGTACTTGCAGCAACACCATAGTCATTTCCGATGAACATGCTTACAATCCCAAAAATGAGTTTGTAGCCAAGCATTCTGAGATGGTCTTTGTTTTTGAAGTGACCGAGCTCATGCCCTATGATGAAGGCTAGTTCATTCTCATTTTCTACTTTTTTTGCCATCCCTTTTGTAATGTAAATGTACCCGCCAGGTGCAGCAAAAGCATTAAGTTCACTGTCATCCATAATGCGAACTTTAATATCATAGGGAAGTTTTGCACATTGCGTAAGTTTCTGCGTGACTTGTGTAAGGTATGGATGCTCTTTGTTTGAGATATTCATATCAATAGAAAGAAATTTCTCTAACTTCTTCTCCTGTTCTGGGGTGATGGAGTCGACCACAAAATTAATGGTAAATCCCATAAGAAAATAGATGAACACCGCCAATAAAGCTAAAGAGAACGTAAGCTTAAGTGCAACATGAAGAGGATGTTCACTACTGACATTAACACTGTCATCAGGTAGTTTAGATGTATACTTCATTTTTTACCTATAGATAGCTGTTCCATAAGCAAGTACTTCTACGGCACCGACATTTCGTTGTGCATTCTTTGAAATAGAACTTGTCTCAATACGTATATTGACAATTTCACTGGCTTCACCTGCATCTTCTTTCATACGTAAAATTGCCTCTCGTCTGGCTCTGTCTAGGATGGTTTCATAACTTGAAATACTTCCACCAAAGATGTTGACCAGTGCTGCGATGAATTTTTTAAAATAGTCTATAGAGATGACTACACTTCCGTTTACCAGCTTATACTTTTTTATCTCTTCAGGATGAAGCGGTCTTTTAAGCATAACAGTTGGAAGATCTTTTAGCTCTTCTTCTCTTTGGCGTATGGAGCTAAAGTGACGCTTTTCAGCGATGGTGCCAAAAATGTATCCTAATAGTAAAAGGGATAGAAATATTATAAGATCATACATTATCTGACCTTAACAGCTGTACCATATACATAGAGTTCTGCTGCTCCAGCTGCTACAGATGAAGTAGAGAAACGTACATTGAGTATGGCATTGGCACCTATAGATTCTGCCTGGGCTGTCATACGGCTTATGGCTTCATCACGTGATTCACCTAAAAGCTCTGTGTATCCTTTAAGTTCCCCACCAAAGATGTTTTTTAAACCTGCAGCAATGTCACGACCCATATGTTTTGCTCTGACGGATGAACCAGAAACTACACCAAAATGCTCAATGATTTCTTTATTTGGAAGATACTCTATATTTGTGATTAACATGGTAAGCCTTTTAAATTTAATATGAAATAATTATAGCATATCTAAAATAAGTTTGTTTATTCATAGTTTTTCATTATATGCTACAATAGAGCATATCTGAGAAAAAAGGATACTCTATGCCAGTCTACCATGTTGAACGTTCCATCATTATTGATGCTCCACTAGAAAAAGTAAAAGATTCTTTAAGAGATTTCAAACAATGGCCCAAGTGGTCCCCATGGATTATTATGGAGCCGGGTGCTACTTTAACTTACAGTGATAGGCAAGGGCAAGTTGGTGCAACCTATGGATGGTCAGGTACATTGGTAGGTGCAGGTAGTATGGAACTGATGGAAGTGAATAAAAAGCATTTAAAAATGCAGATCACTTTTGTGAAACCTTTTCGTTCTATAGCAAGTGTAGGGTTCAACCTTGAAGAGTTAGGTACATCAACAAAAGTGACTTGGTATATGGATGGGAAATTGCCTTTTTTTATGTTTTGGATGACAGATAAAATGAAAACATATATCGGTATGGACTACGAACGTGGACTCTATATGCTTAAAGAGTATCTTGAAAGCGGATCAGTAGCTTCATATGTCATTATTGAAGGGGTTGTGCCAATGCAAGCGCAGCATTATATAGGTATACCTCGTACCTGTGCTATTAAAGATCTGGGTGAAGTGATGAAAAAGGATTTTGAAGACCTTTATGCTTTTATGCAGCAGAAAGAATTCTCTATGAATGGTGTGTCTTTTTCTATTTATAACACCTTCGACATGTTAAAAAAAGAGTCAAGTTATGTTGCTTGTATACCTCTAGATGAGAATATAGAAATACCAAATGGATGGGTAGAAGGAGAAGTAGAAGCAAAAGATGCATTGAAAACTATTCATAAGGGACGCTACCAACATCTAGGTAATGCTTGGAGTACAGCGATGGGGTTTGCTCGTCTTAAAAAAATAAGCACAACGAAAACACCTGTAGGGTATGAGTTTTACCTCAATAACCCCTACGATACTCCCCAAGAGGAGCTTATCACAGAGATCTATCTTCCTCTAAAGTAATTCTATTTGATAAACTCGACAACTTCATCAAGTGGAAGTCTAAGTTGTGTTGATTGCTCATTGACCCTGTACCCAAAAGGAACAAGGACAGAAACTTGCCACTTAGAGGTATCTAACGCCAAGATCTCCTCTACTTTCTCTTTTTCAAATCCTTCTATGGGACAGG
Organism: Lepetodrilus ovalis; assembly: GCA_032361185.1. Taxonomy (NCBI): domain Eukaryota; kingdom Metazoa; phylum Mollusca; class Gastropoda; order Lepetellida; family Lepetodrilidae; genus Lepetodrilus; species Lepetodrilus ovalis. The sequence continues at coordinate 5,670 of JAUTBQ010190468.1, read as the reverse complement.
AGTCCACACCGATGTATGCAGCAGCAGTCATCATGTTGCCTAGTGCAATATAGGTTTGTCTGGCTGTCCAGTGATAGATGTTTTCATCAGAGCTGAGTGTATGGGCTAAATGTTTGCTGTAAAGGTCGATGTATCCTTCTATTTGTTCCTGAGCAAGAGGGCGTCTTCCAAAACGTTTTGCAGGAATGCCTGAGCCAGGTTTTACATTTTCTATAGCTGTTAAAATAACCACCAAGTGAGAAGATGAAGTGATCTGTACCTGATTCCAACAGACAGGACGCAGTTTTTCTTTGAGTGCTTCGTTGGTGATGACCAGGAATTTCCACCCCTCCATACCAAAAGAGGAGGGTGACTTACGTCCTGCTTCCAAAATGAAGTGCATTGCTTCATCACTTATTTTTTTACTTTCGTCAAACATTTTGCAAGCATGTCTAAAATCCATTGCTTTTGAAAAATCGTTATTCATTCTATATCCTTTGTTTGTAATGTTGAACTTTATCACTTATATGCTATTATGTCAAGAACTATCTAAAAAGGTATATACACACTAAAAGGATACTAATGAAGATAAAATATGATGGAAAAGAGTATGCATGTTCCTTCGGTTTTGCCCTAGATATGGTCTCTGGCAAATGGAGAGCTCTTGTACTCTGGTATTTGAGAGATGAGACTTTACGTTATGGAGAAATTCGTAAAAAATTAGACGGGATCACACAAAAAATGTTGACCCAAACCCTAAGAGATCTGGAAAAACATCAACTTATTACGAGAAAAGTTTATCCAGTTGTGCCTCCAAAAGTAGAATATACTATTACTGAGCATGGGGCAAAGCTCATTCCTATTTTTGAACAGATGCAAGCATGGGGTATTGATGTAGGTTCACAGATAGCAGAAGTGTTAGAGTGTGATGCTAAAGAGCGTTAGTTAAGTAATCTTTGAGACACGTCTCTAGCATAATATAAACTTTCTCAAAACCCTCTAGTCCGTTAAAGTAGTAAGGGTCAGGAACATCTTGCCCCTTATACCCTCCAAAATCACCAAGTAGATATACCTGTTTAAATCCAAAGGCTTCTAAGTCATCTTTATTTTGTTTGTCCATAGCAACCACATACTCAAATGTCTCAATATCTTTTTTGCTAATGGGACGTGAGTGTTGTTGGCTGATCTCTACACCATGTTTTTTGGCAATGGTAATGGAGTTTTGACAAGGATGCTCTCCTTGATGCCAATGGCTTGTACCTGCAGAGTCTATGCCAAGTTCTAACCCTTTTTCTAAAGCGATCTTTTGTGCTATCCCCTCTGCAAGAGGACTTCTGCAAATGTTACCCAAACAGACAAAGAGAATCTTTTGCATCCTTTACCTTTTTTGTTTCACCGTAGAGGCTTTAATCTCTTTTACCTTACAGAGTGTGTCTGTATAAAAACTTCCAAACGGTAGAAGTGATAGTATGAAGTAGAGTATAGCCTCTTTTTTACTAAAAGGTACTTCTCTTGTTGCCTCAAGCAGTTGGTAAATGAACAGCATAAAAAGCAGTCCATGCAGCATTCCTGCTACTTTGGTTGCTAAGGGATAGCCCATCATGTATTTTAACGGCATGGCTACAAAGAGAAGAACAATAAAAGAGTAGCCTTCTATTTTATTGATGAGACGAAACTTCTTTAATTCAGACATATTTTCTCCGATTTTATTTTTAGAAGTATACCTGAAGTAGTTTAATGAAATATATTAGGTTATAATAGCATCAAAAAATTCTAAGGAGCATAGATGCATATTTCAGAGTATGATTTTGATGTTATAAAAGTGATTAAGGAGGGGTACCGTCGTATTGAAGGGATAAAACAACCTTTTATACTTGCTTTTCTTATTTATGTTGCAATAGCAATAGTAACCCACACGGTACTTAGTCTCTTCTTCCCTTCTACTGTGGAAGACCCAAACTTGGTCAATCAACAGATAGTAGGGATATTAAGTTACCCCGTACTCATGCCTCTCATGACAGGGATCATCATGATGGCAATCAAATATACAAGAGAAGAGCCTGTAGAGATAAAATCCATTTTTGACTACTACTCAATGACAGGACATCTTTCTTTGGCAGGGATCTTGGTGTATATCATTACTATTATTGGGTTTTTACTTCTGATTATCCCAGGAATATATTTAAGCGTAGCATATGTATTTGCACTGCCTCTCATAGCCGACAAAGGTTTAGGTGTTTGGGATGCAATGGAGCTTTCACGTAAGACAGTAGGTAAACAGTGGTGGAAGATCGCTAGTGTTATGGGGCTTTTGAGTATTATATTTATTTTAGGGGTACTCTCATTTGGGATAGGGCTCATCTGGGCGATCCCGCTCTTTTTTGTCACTATGTACGGGCTGCTTTACCCAATGATCTTTGATGAAGTAGAGGAGGTAGAAGCATGAGAAAAACACTTTTAGCAGCTATTGTAGCTAGTATAGTACTTATATTTACTGGATGTCAAAAAGAGATTCCTCATTATAGAGGGTACTACTTTAATGCTATGATTGAAGATGCGCATGTTATTGAACTTAAAGATCAAAAGAGTATCCCTGCACTCAGAGGGTATGTGCGTGAAGTCCATTGGCAACTGGACAGACCTATAGACGGACATATGAGAGTAAAATTTTCAGAAAACAAGAATTCAAAAAGTTTCATAGGGCAACTTGTAAACAGAGAAGCATTAGATATTATTGCTTTAGATCATATTAATGTAGCAACTGATTCAAGGTTTAGGTCAGACAGTAGTGTGCAGATCAATGGTGCGGCTGCAGTAAGTAAAGTAGATGTACTGAAGAAAAATTTTCTTCCTAGAGGAGACTATATCTTTAGACTCAAAGTACACGGTACGAACAACTGGGACAGAAAAGAGATCTATGTTCAGGTACGATAATGTTAAACAGAAGTATCGCTTTTAAATCAAAAGCGATACCTATGCGTTTTAGTAGTCTACAGAATCAACCAGAATACAACCGAATTTTTCTTGTAAACTCTTAGCTAATATCTGTGTATTTAGTACAAATTCTTTTGTAGTATCTTCACTGGACTTTCCTCCCATTGCACCCTCTACGAACTTTTCTGCATTTGCGTTATTCTTTTTTGTAAAGTATACATGTGCAGATTTTGCTCTTTTTGCTGGGTCACCCAGTTTAGCATCTTGTACACAGTAGTAGGTCATTTTTGACTCCATCTCTTTGTCGTCAAAAGTAAACTTTTGACCTTTGCCCATATCTAAAGAGCTCCCCGTACAGCCTACCAATAAACCAAATGCAGTTAACATCAAGAGTATTTTTTTCATTTTTTTCCTTTAAATTTGATACGCAAAGTATAACAAAACTAAAGAAAAAGTTTGATAGCATGTGTGATTATAATTTAAAGGAAAAAAATGCGTAAGGTCATAACAACAGCTTTATTATTTTTGCTTGTAGGGTGTACAACGCCAAACAGTACAAAAGAGATGAAAACAACAGAGGTGAAACCTCAGACAGTGAAAGCCTCACTTCAAAGTAGATTGGACACCTATTTCAAGTATTCTAGAGAGCTCGATACCAAGGGACTTTTAAGTATGACGTACTACAAAGTATATGATGTGATGCCAAAGGCAAAATTGAAAGAAACGTATGAACAGGCGTTTAACAGTCCTAATGCACCCACTTTAAAAAAGGCTGATTATGACAAAGATCTAAAGGTAAAAAAATATGCTAACGGTTACTATGCTATTGTTCCTTGGGATGCCTATATGACAATGCCTACAAAAACGACAGAGCCGAAAAAAGAGAAGTTTTTTGTAGAGATATTAGAGATGATGATGAAAGATTCAACGGTGACACTAGACAGTAAAGCACACATAGTGCATATAAAAACAAAAGACAAAACGATGCTAGCCATTAAAGAGAATGGAAGAGAGTGGGAATTTGTAGATGATAAAATGGCAAAACAGTTTAAGATCATTCCTCAAGAGGTTGCCGATAAGTTATAATCGATGGTTGGCTTTAGCCGACCTAGTGAAACGGGTGACAATCTCCAATCGTATCACATCCACCAATATCACAGTGATCTGCTGAAGAACTTTGTGACTTTTTGCTGCAACCTCTTGGTAGTGGTGTAGAGGAACAGTCAAGTGACCTGCATCCTATATCACAAGCACAATCTCCTAAAACTTCAGCATCACTTTTCTTCTTTTTTTCTCTTTCTTTTTTCATCTCTTGGGCTGCCAATGCACATTTCTCAAACTGCTCTTTAATGTATGGAAAAGCAGAGAATAGTCCATGCTCTGCAATGGCTACTTTGGCAAACTGGGAACAGGAGTCTTCTCCTGTATAAGCTCTGTAAGCACAACAGTAGCCTTTATGCGGTGAGAGGTAGTGTTGATAGAGGTTAATTGTGGTGATGGAGAGTTTGGTTAGCATTAAAATATTACCCTATCAACTCCGCACACAGATCAAACCGATTATGTGTCATTAGATGCACTTTTCCATGCTCTTTCATCACATCATCAAAGATCGCTTTTGAAAGGGCAAAGCCTACTTCTCGCTCTTTTTCTTCTCCGTCCATGGCAGCGAGGTTCATCTCGTCGATGATAGGTTTTGGTACAGAGATCCCTGGGACTTTGTCATCTATGAAGTTAGCAGTTCTGGCACGGACAATGGGGAACTGTCCAAGTACCAGTTGTGCCTCTTTGGCGGTTTCTCTGATGCTGGCTTCTTTTGCCTCTTCAAAGAGTGCTAAGAGTTCTTTGGCATTCTCCATGTCATACACAGGCTGGGTGATGATAGCACGTGCACCATAGTTTAGCTTTTTGATCATACGTTTTTGAAGCTGCTTCATATCTTTGGCATAAGAGTTACTCACAGCAAACGGATAAATGGGTTTTGGAGCAGGATGGAGAGGTTTATTAGAGTAGTCCACACCATTGTTTAAGTGATAGATGATGCTTAGAAGCAGGGTAGAGTCACGCTCAAGTACCCCTTTGACCTCTGGTTGGTCTGAGTACTTTGCCGGGTCACCCGTAAGTGCCAGGATACAACGTAGGTCAAAATCATTGGCTCCAAGCAGCGTGGACTGTAAAGAGAGTTTGTTTTTGTCTCTCATACTCATGGTTGCAATGACAGGTTTGCCAAACGCCTGTTGTACTTTAATGGCAGAGAGGACACCGCTCATCTTTAGTTTGGCTAGAGGGTTGTCTGTACAGGAGAAACCAGAGACCTTATCTTGAAGATCATACTTTTTAATATCAGCGATCAATCCATCAATAGAAGCACCATGAGGTGGGTTTATCTCTACGGTTATAAAATCTTTTTCAAGGCAAAGGACATCACAAAATTTTTCAAACATCTATTTCTCTTTTAGTGTGTATTTGGGTTTATTAGATATAATTTTACCCAAATAATCCATAGAGGTATCTATAATGAAAAAACTTGCAGTCTTTGACTTTGACTCAACACTGATGGATGGAGAGACCATTGACTTTTTTGCAGAGGTACTTGGCTTTAAAGAAGAGGTCGTAGCCATTACTGAACGTGCTATGGCGGGAGAGTTGGACTTTTATGCTTCGCTCATAGAACGTGTGTCACTGCTTAAAGGCTTATCTCATGCAAAAGTAGAGGAGATATGTAAAACGCTTCCTATGATGCCCGGAGCCAAAGAGGTG
>JAUTBQ010190467.1:0-23297 GCA_032361185.1 Lepetodrilus ovalis | reverse complement strand
ACCTACAGCAAACAGAAATGATTTCATGATATGAGATTGAGTGAGTGATTATGGAGTTTAACGTCGATGCGGGAATCTTTCACCCATTTACGACAATCGTGATATGGGAATAAAGAAGATATTGTAATATAATGAATTAAGAGTACTTTGTGAAGGGCTCGAGATTAACTTTTGGAGGCACTTGTCCTTTTGGATATAAAACTACTAGCCCTCTAGGTAAAGGGTTTATTTATTAGGGCGTTTCTCGAAGCTCTCTTATCCACTACTAGACCATAGCGCTCTCATAAGAGCACAAGCTCCATGTATTAGAGATCGCTATGAGAGTGCTTATGGTCTCTTAGTAGATAAGAGAGCTTCGAGAAACGATACCTTCGGCTATTTCACGTCTGTCTGTGGATAGTACCAGGTAGCCAAGGCGGACAATCCATTGCTTGACCAACAGCCACATTGGAAGTTGAGTCAACTTTTATGTCATACAATCATACTGTGCTCATATCGGTATATTATTGGTATGGTATGACAAGCTCTGAAACAACGCACCGGAGCAACAACGTTGATGGCTAGTAAAGCTTCAAATGCTTGAGTTATGGGTGTTGCAATCTTGTTAAACAATCTCATAGAATGGAAATAACAAAAAGCAACAGGCACAGAAGGTATATATAACATTTACAATTCTTCGACAAAATATTTTGATTTGATTGAATCATGCTTTTTTTCAATCAAATCAAAATACACGAATTTAGAATGTTCCATAAAATTGAACACATGCTCCCTTTAAAAAATATTGACATACAGGAAACAGTATCACAGTAAAATATATATATCTTTGCTTTGGATAGAATATTCATAGAGGGGAAACTCGACACTGTTTACAGAACTGCAAGAATGGGATAGTAATAATATATAGGCACAGCACACATGACTATTGTACTTATTCCCCCTGATAACACCACAATACGAGAGGCAGAGTCTTGTTTTTATGAGAATTGGCTCTTGATCCAGTAAGATTCCATGGTGTCAGACTTCATGGCTGCCAAGATTTAAGACCAGTTCAGCCATTTGTTGAGCTGATGCACCAGCTCTTTGTTCATCAGGGTTTTAAATAAATCTGCAATCATCGCCTTCAAACTTGTGGAATTGTATGAACACATGCAAAACCACAAAAATATTTCTTTGCCTCTGATACAAGCAATATCATACTGTATATATCCACAACCTAAGCATCTAAACAGAAACTCTCGATTTGCATCTAGATGAACACATTTGTGGTCTGTCAGATGCCATAATTGTAACTTTTGTCAGCACACGCGTTCACACAGTGACAGGCACATTTAAGGTGGCAAGGCTTGATGCTATGACTTTGGAATGGTTGGCCTAGACGGCAGACTGGGAACCTCCGGCAACTGGCGACGTATCCGCGGGTGAAAGTTGTCTCCTCTTGACATGCTGCCCGCCGATGAAGGAGGTGATGGAGTTATCCCTGATTTGGAGAGTAAAACAGGGGCAGGTAACCCAGTGGCCGTTGTCACCATCCCACCAACCCGACTGAAAGAAAAATGTCAATCTTTGTTTAGAATACTTTCATTGAAGGAAAATTGTACATATATAAAATTATTTACTTGGACTACATTTCCTGTATAACACTGGTGATATATCATGCACTAAGCATGGAATATATAATGTTTTATTAAAAAATAAATAAATAATTATCATGCATGTGGCTTCTCAGTTAATGGCACGACGTTGGCGATAAACTGTGAGCACCAGCTGGTTCTGATGAACCCATTGCACTATGAGTTACTGCTAGCGCTATATGACTGATTCAGTCTTCAGAATATCATGAAGTCATCAATAATACCCATTCTCTCCTGATAGCGATAACACAACAGTCTGTGTTACACGCTGTCACACTACGAGGGTTTTCATGTGTTCAGCATTATACAGAATTTGATTGGTTCAATGGCTGCAGGTTGCAAAATGGCAACATCCAAAACGCTGCACGATATTCAATTTAGAAGCTATCAATTAACAATTGATATCGTCTAAATTCCAAACAGTAGACATTTATCTCCATAAAATATAAGCCAAGGTACCATTTCCTACTGATCAATTTGGTACCGTTTTAGCCAATTCAATATTCGTTTTTCGTCAATATCATGAGACATTTTGGATGTTGCTGTTTTGTGCTTGCACCAATCAGCTAATAATAATAATATGAACTAATCAAATTCCTTATAATGTTGAACATGCGAAACCCCTCATAGTGTGACAGCATGTAACTCAGACTGTTGTGTTCTCGCTATCAGGAGGGCATGCAGTACATGTAATACCAGGCAACAGACAAAACAAGATTTCAGCGGAAAACAAGCCTGAGGTCATGGGGTAGCAGACCTCAAGTCACACCCAGTGCAAATAATCCCTTGGACAAATAAATCGCCAGAACTCCGCAGGCACTACAAGCTAATGCTACAATTAACTTGCAGGGTATCCTTCCACGAAGCTCTCTTATCTACTAAGAGACCATAGTGCTCTCTTTGCCGATAGCTAATGCACTGCAAAGAAAGCACAATTGTCTATTAGTGGGTAAGATAGCTTTGTGAAAGGATACCCAGGGCTCTATATGAACATATGGCTGATGTACGAGGGCAAGTTGATATTGCGCTGCGAGTAACATATTTAATAACATATATCACCTTGCTACCAATTCACCTTGGTATCTTTTCAACTTGCCCCGACTAGCTCAGTGGAAAAGTAATTAAAAATGTTAGTCTTAGTCTAGATGCCTGATCATATCTGTATACATAGTACAGTGTCCCCTCTATATAAGGCTGTATTTGTGGTCCATGACATACCCCCAGCCTTATAGTACCCGCCTTATATAATAGTGCAGGTAAATAACAAAAAATAAAAATGGGGTCCACATCTGACCCAGCCTTATATCCGAATCCGCTCTGTATCGAACAGCCTTATATCGAGGGGGCACTGTAATTATATCTGGTTGAACTAACAATACATATCTGGTAACCATGTAACCATGATCATTTTGAAAGCTTTATGGGTCATATTTAGACAAGAAGAGCATTTTTGAATATGCTTGCAACATTGAAAAATGAGAGATAAGGGATATGTTTTGGTTGAAAGCAAAACCTTGGATGTCCTTCATCTGAGAGCTGTTGGGGAGTGTTAGTTGTGTGTTCCAACAATGGACTGTGACATACTGTATTCACGAACAAAGACGAAGTATACTTCTTACAACTTGTGAACTTAAAAACCCCTGGATGCTCGCTATAGCACAGACTCAGATTTGTCTGACAACAGCAAGGTCAAGATCATTATTTGCTTTTTCTTTGCATCAGGGCTTAGATCTGATTTCAAGATTATTTTGCTCGTATCAGTTTACGATAGCAGAACGAAACCTGCCAAACCTGTAGGTCTGACTGTTGCTGATGAACCAAGGATGATACCGGCATTGTAACCATGCATACAGGGCATCCTAACATAGTTGTATTGAAAACATTAACTTGGGCTATGATTCTGAGGTGTTGCTTGCAAAGCTGTCATATACATAACATCATCATCATGCCTTTGTGAAGGAAAATTGTACTCTTCTTAGTCTTAAAGATGGTGACATTTTCCTCCACAAGGCTAAATTATGTCGTTAGATATATGATAACTACGGGAACATGGTTCTGGTATAATTGGTGAGGGTAAAGTATGCATATAGGCAAGTTATTGAACATAATCTTGATTTGCCTGTTTCATGTATTGCTTTGAAACAGTCCCTATGAAAGTAGACAGCTGGCAGATTGTAACGTTATCAGATAGATTCCAAAGATTTCAAAGTGGTTAACCATGCATATCCATGATCATAACAAGCTGACAACTCTTGTATGCATATTTTTAATCTATTCACAAGAGCATAACTGTACTTGAGTGGAAATGTAACTTTCAAATTACAAATTTTAACTTTTAAGTAAAAGTGACATGCATGTTTTGCATTTGTGTTTAGTCACCAGGGGCAAGGGAATGTCATTAGCCTATCGTATTGTACAGATTACGTAAATCAACAATAATTACAATTCATCTGGGATTTCATGAGATAAAAGGTCCGAACTGTCAGTCATGTCACAACATGCAAGTATTGATGACATCGCAATATTACCCAAACACAAAGAGATGTATTTTTTAGTATTGCGATAACTGTTATGACATTCCAAATACTTCACTTTGTTATGTCATAACAACACATATATCCTCTTCCATTATTTACCACAAAATGGCCTTCCTGAATCTATCAAACAATAGAGCCCTTGTATCACTGCGATATTGGATATTTGACACGGCATAACTCTGATGCATTCTACGAGTTCAGATCAATACCTCGGACACAGACAGTGGTAAAAGTGTAAGCTACATTACAGCAATAGGACACGGCCACTGGGGCAGAAAGAGCAACACATTCACTGCCATGTCGAGAACACCTGCTTTTCCATGGGTGGTATTCGTACCTACATACTGAAAGAGAACTATGTATCAGCTGAAATTGTATTAGGAATCTGAGTAATAGGGATTAACTATGTGTCAAAAGTTATAGTGCTTTATTCCGTGCTCCGGGCTCGGGTAAATAAATATTTGAACATATTAATCCTGCTACAAAGGATTCAGCATTACCATTCCAAAATATGAGACAATGACAACATACAATGGCAGCAACTATTGGGGGACTGTTTCTTTCTGCACGAAGCACAGAACATGATGAGTGACAATAGCATTACAAGGAGAGTGTACCTCGGCTGTCAAGTACCATAACGACCATGTCAATAGATCTTAGACTACTTGATTTATACCATAGCTCTTAGACTGCTCGATTTATACCATAGGTCTTAGACTACTTGATTTATACAATATCTCTTAGACTACTTGATTTATACCATAGGTCTTAGACTGCTCGATTTGTACCACAGCTTTTAGACTACTTGATTTATACCATAGCTCTTACTGCCCAATTTATACCATAGCTCTTAGACTACTCAATTTATATTGTAGCTCTTAGACTACTCAATTTATACCATAGCTCTTAGACTGCTCTATTTATAGCATAGCTCTTAGACTACTCAATTTATACCATGTTTACAATGTTCAGACGAAGCGAGTTGTTTGTAATGCTAAAAGAAGTGCATGTCAATCTATCCTTTCTCTATTCAGAGATTCATTTAGTCAGTGATGTGTGTTTTATGTCATTATTAACTGTTAAATATTGGCAAATAATCTGCACAAAATGGTATGAGAACCAAAACAACTACAGTACATATGGTACAATAGACAGATGAAGTTTTATCTGATGGACATAATAAATGGCCGTATTTTATGTGCATACATTGTAGCTTGAGGGAAGTTTTACTGTTCTTTAGGGAAAAGATACTGTCGCCCGATTCCTATCTGAACTGAGCCCTTTCACTACTTTATGTCCACCTCACTAACCACTGTGCTTAAATCTGACCATCAGATATGAAAATGCATTAGTGAAAGAGACATTAGATAAATTAATCAGACTCAGATGGTCATCAACTTTCTGAAGGAAAGCTTTATTATTGCATTTTTACTTCAACTCCTCCATTTTAATGGCAATAAGGATTTATATGAAGTTTATTTCCATGGGTTCATTTAACTGGCCACTAGGGGGTGGTCAAGCATATTAAGGTCAACACAGAGGTCAGCTCATTAAAGACAGTAGACAGCTGTCAGTCTGGAAAGTGAGGAGTCAAGTCTACTAAAGAAAACAAAGATATTGTATGTAAAACTGCCCTGTGTCTACTTACAGTATTGAGAATGTGTACATACAGCTTGTAACTTCACATTTTGAATAATTCAATAAAGATCTAACTTAATAAAACATAGAACCATCAACATCACATGTTACGATGGACCAACATGTTAGTAAGTGACATACTTAGTGAACAATAACTGTCATGATCGTCGCAAATGGGTGAAAGATTCCCGCAGCGACGTTAAACTCCATATTCACTCACTCACTGTCATGATGTTAGTCCGTAATGATATACACTGATGCTGCAAGGTAAGTTCGATGTATTATTAAGCTAGATCTTTATTGAATGAAACATTTTCAGTCATTAATTCTATGTAGATTGTCACATATTATTGTCATTGAATAGACAAATGGATGTTTTATGCAATAAAATCTGTTTTCATTGTTAGGCCTGGAAATGTCGCACAATGAAAAGTCTCGTCCTCGTTCCACAGAGTGATGGCAACGCTACGAGATTCGTACTCCTATATTATATGTCTAAATGACGTCACGACACTCGTAGTGCCACCATTGTTCTGATGAAGGTGCACCTGGCCAGACTAAGACAGATGTGATCTAGACCGTTATATTGACCAGCAGCCAGGCAGAGAAATCGATATGATTGCACAGGACATCAGGTGACCACTACCTAGCTACAGCGCTGACCTCAACATATAGGCAAGATAAACCACGTCTCCAGTCATATGTTGTGGAAAATCTGCTAGAACACTATCAACAAGTGTTAATGATAAATCCTCTTGCAAACCGATCGACATATTTGATGCCTGATCAATATCCTAATGGAGATTCATGACAGCAAAGATATAGGTCATGTGTTTTATCATCAAGAGCACTGATGATGTAATGCAAGGTAATGATTTTGCGGTAGTGTGCACCCAGTGGACATGGGTCATGACGCACATGAAGGATGATAATCCTGTATACTGTATATAGCTAGGGTTTGAAGTCAATATTCTAGTACCTATTGGCCACCAACACACAGGACCAACCTTGACCATAACCTCATAGAGCCCAGAGGTAATGCGTTTGTTAATGCTTGAAATATGTCTTTATCTCAGACATGTCGATTGGTTGGAGTTTTAGCCAACAACTGATTCAATAGAATGGAAGAATTTGGTATGCTATCTGCACATATACGCATTGATTAAATGCGAGATAAATTGATAATTATGTTACAAATAAATACATTTAATATATTTAGCTCAGTATTCATCAGACATTAAACAATATAACTGTTTCAGGAGCAACAGGGTCAATTGTGAATAAGAAATAATTTCTAGCATAACGGTTTGTTTCGAATTATTTATTTTATAATTCTGAAGGCAACCAGAAGGGAGAGGGTTAACAGAAGCTATGAGAAATAACATTTACAAGTATTACTGACATAGTGTCCCCTCGATAAAACGCTGAATTTGGGGTCCATGACATTACCCCCGCCTTATAGTACCCGCCTTATACGATAGTTCAGGTAAATAACAAAAATAAAAATGGGATCCACATCTGACCCCGTCTTATATCCGAATCCGCTGTGTTTCGAACAGTGTCATATCGAGGGGACACTGTATATGGAAAACTAGTTAATGATGATGTGGAACTATCCTACAACACATGGTTGTGAAAGGCCAACTGACAATGACACCTGTACTGGACCCCACTCTACAGCAGATAATGTGCGAGGCGTGGACCCAATGCCACTGGATGTGACTAAATATAAATCCCACAGTAGTGAGAAATCAATGACTATAAAGATTGTTCTCCGGAGCCATTACTATAGGAGGATTTACGAGTATTAATTGCTGGAGATTGCTATAAACCATTCACTGGAAAACTGTGCGGCATACTTCATTACACACTGCAGTGTGACCAGATGTGTACCTTCTATCATGGAGTTAAATTGCTTTCATATTTCATCCCCAACATACAAGAATGTTAATTTTACCTTTATTTGTTTCATGTCAGTTGGTTGGTTGATTTGTGGTTTAAAGTCACTTTCTAGATTCTTTCACTAATATCATGCATATGTACTCCTTAACTAGTCTGGATTCCCACCAGTTATTATAGTGAGCGAGTGATTATGGAGTTTAACGTCGCTGCGGGAATCTTTCACCCACTTGCGACGAAGTTTTTATAGTGCTAGTTCACTTAGAATATCATGCCGCAGATGTTTCATGTCGGACGTTATAGGAAACTCTTTGTCACCTCATCATATAGTTCCTTCCACCAACATACAAGAATGTTAATTTTGCTTCAAGTTACTTCACGTCAGTCAACGACTTCATGGTCTCTTGAGTTTTCATTTACATGAATGCACTAGAAATTTATCAACAGTATTGAAATATAATTGTATCAAAGTTTTAATTCGATTTATTTTCATGATAAATTAATTGTCCAATACCGGGATAGCCTTTCATTTCATGATAAAGATGTGTCATTCTAAAACCTTTGATCTTATTATGATAAAAGTTTTAGTTAGAGCAGGGGTTAATACTAGCACTAGTCCTGTAGCCAAAGCCAAAATGCTCAATGCTAAAGGTATCCTAAGGACTAGTAGAAAATTAGGATTTATTAGGCTTTTACTATATGCTATCATTATCAGGACTAGTGCACCAAAATGTTAGTATTAACCGCTGTAGAGACTTCATGTTTACATTACTTATTAAGTAGGCGTGCAAATGTAGATGATGTGCAGCTCAACTCTTCACCTCATTAACACATACATGTGATCCCTTAGGAAAACATATCATAGGCGGCGACGTCTTGACATTGACATGATCCATGTACGAAAAAAACATTGAAAAGATTTAGTCTACTTGTTCCTTTTCCAGCATTCAATCCTATCAGATTGTAGACATATCGTATTTTAGCTAAATTAATTCACATTCCTGCCATATGTCCATGTACCGTGGCTCCTAATTCAAGACGAAAATATCATCCATTTACAAAACATGTCAAACTCATTGACAGAACATTCGCTATACAAACAGTCTTGTAAATACAATCCTATAATTTGACGTGGTTATTCCCTTATAGCGCCTGGGAAACTCTGACCACAGTCCACCCCCATTGTAGCCGTACATCATAGCCAATTGGAAAATCCTATTAAAGGAGGCCCAATTACCAGGTAGCAGTAGCCTGTTCAAACACCTGATACATGATGGTCTTGTGTTGTCAGGATAATAGCACCGCCAGGTGGGAGAGGAGGGGTTCTTATTGAGGTGCTTGAAAGTACAAATGATAGTGGGGAATCTATTGACTAATTGACAGGTGGAGCATAGATGTTGTTATCAGATATATTCTGTAAACATTGGTAATATTAGAGCTGCCTATGATTATCTGAATAAATCTTGTCCATGGTTATCAGAATACAATCCAGTATGTCTATACTGTCAATTCAATTGGCTCAGATGAAATATGCCTTAATGACCAGCCAAGTTTCATATAACAACACTGTCTTGGTTCACACCCCAAAAGAAAAATGACAAAAGAAACGTATGGAATGGAATAAATTAAATGAATTCAAAGTGTTATCAATATTTTATTGTGTATAGATTGCTCAATTTCGTGATCTTCATGGAAAAGGTTATTTAATTTAATATGCGTCATTTGAATTATGCAATAAAGGTGTGCTATGGTCCATCAAGCTGTTGCATTTAAATGTGCAGATCAATAATGGTTGGGAATAAACTTTAGAAACATTTGACAACGCCTTTCAATAGAGACAAATGTCTGTCTGATTTACATATTGCCAATGCATTTCATTTCTGTCTTGCATTGATTACTTTTGGCAGTTTTTCCAAATCTAAAATTAATATGTCTGAAAAAATACAATGGTTCAAACTGTCTAGGTCTCGACTTACTTTTAAAGGAATCTGTTTGATTTTCTCAAATCACCTCACAGAAATATATTTGGGTGACAGTATTTCTTGGTTTAAAACATTTTCCAATAGTGAGCGACTTGTTGTTTAACATCACAGCAGGAATCGGTCACCTAAGCATGATGATGCAATAATATTTGAGTGATTTGATCAAGATAGCAATGCGCTGATGGATGCAGTGAGTAATTGTAGAGTTTAGCGTTGCTGTGGGAATCTTTCACCCATTTGCGACGACTGATGGCTGGAGGGAGACCGGCAATAACTGTGTTACAGTAAGGTGCATGATCCACAGCTGATACTGTTGAAATATCAACAGATAAAGTATGCATTACCCAATACATGTACAATCAAAATCACTTTAATTTAACCCTCTCCCTGCTGGATAATGCACATCCACTGCTCTTGAAGGCATCTCTGGTTTCCCTGAAGCAGGGAGAGGGTCAAGCAGTCTTAAACTCAATTTAGGCACTATACAAATGTATATTATTATTACTATTTTATTGTTATCCTTTCCAACAATGTGGAGCTGTTTCTTTCTGAAAAGCATAATAGATTAGCCAGCAAGACAGGGTTAAAATTTAATCCTGGTTTAAAGTTTTACACACTACCACTGCGCTCGCCTGGAATTACATGGATTAAAATAATGACAATCTCCATGTATTGCACATAGAAGAGTCTAGTCCCAGGAGAAACAGCATCACTGCCGACTGAAAACCCTAACTCTGATTGGGAACAGTTCCAGTATTGATCACAGCCATTAACTTAACTAGCTGATTATCCTCTGTTACGTACATACTGACTACTCAGATATGTATTATTCACCGGGTATCGTCCTGATTGTGATACCCTGCAGGACAACACTACAGTAGTACAGGATGACATTGCAGTAGGACATGATGACACTATAATAGTACATGATATTATAGGACAGGACAGGATAACACTACTGTATGAGAGGATGACACTACTATAGGAGAGGACATCAAAACAGTAGGACACAATGACACTACAATAGTACAGGATGACACTATAATAGCACTTGACTTTACAGGACAGGACAACACTAATGTAGGAGAGGATGAGACTACTGTAGGAGAGGACGACACTACTATAGGAGGACATCAAAACAGTAGGACACAATGACACTACAATAGTACAGGATGTCACTATAATAGCACTTGACTTTACAGGACAGGGCAACACTAATGTAGGAGAGGATGACACTACTATAGGAGAGGACATTAAAACAGTAGGTCAGGATGGCACTATAGCAGGACATCATGACATTACTATAGGACAGGGATGGTATCCTATAAACGCTTAGTATTTCAAATGACTTAAGTCAACAACAAAAATCTTAGTTTTTAACATATTTTGTCTGTTTTCTGTATTTGGCTTAGTCAAACATAATCAAATATATGTTAAAACAACAGATTAAACCAATATCTAAAGCTTAGTCACAACATGTCGCAAAGTTAGTGTTTTGCTGACTTAAGTCAATTTCATAAACTAAGCTGTTTATAGGATACCGCCCCAGGACTACAATAGGACATGATGACACTACAGTAGGGCAGGATGACACAGAACTAAATTACAAGACATGATAGCACAGGACATGATAGCACAGGACAACACTACAGTAGGACAGGACAACACTACAGTAGGACATGACGACACTACAGTAGGACCAGATCCCTATTCAGCTGACATTGACGATTGTGTATGACAGAGCTCAGTATGCCACTTTACACGCAGCTGTCAATCTCACACATGAATTGTGCCCCTTGGGTAGACATGGACCAGCATACATGCATGGCTGCACATGTCAGTGTCAGAGAACTGCAGCTATATTGAGCTACTCGTATCATACTTCATAAACATATACCTTAAAACATGACAGATAAATAAACATATAGGTAGTAATGTAGATGCCTACGTCTGCAAATTTATATTCTTCAATTTTATTACCGTAATTATGCGTTGAAAACAAAGGTAATATTGTATTACATTATATTCAAGACAATAATTGAATGGCAGCTTGGGTTGTATACTCCCTAGGAAGTGGAGAAGGAAACAAAATGAGCGTCCACTGACCAGGGTAATAATAGAGCGCATTGAGCACACATAATTATTATTATTATTATTATTATTACAATTATTATTATTATTAACTCAAATGAAAAACATTTTGGTAGAATTATTCTGGAAAATTTTAAATATATTTTACAGTGCAGTTTCAATCTTATATAAATGCATGTTCACCATATTATTAGTGTTATTTAGTTAATTTTGCTTGTTCTAGAAAAAAAATCCAAAACAATCAAGAAGCAGTATTGACCTCCATGTGTAAAAAGGTATTACAGGAATGGCATAACAAAAAATAAAATAATTCTCTTACCTTCAATATGTGCTAAATCCGTGTTCTGGTTTCGTTCATCCTCCAGTTGAAGAACTCTGTAGAACAACATCAGACAATGATTACAGCCTCGTAATACTTTGTAGGAAGTTCGGATAAAGAAAATCACGGAAATTAAAAACAGCTGTACAGCGAGAATAAGGAGGATCCACATGAATTTCACAGCAAATGTTGTCATTCTGCACCAACAAACTCGAAGCCGTCGTAAGTAGATGAAAAATTTCTTGTACACAACATACAGGTACCAGATCATCATGAATAGTCATCACATTTCAATAGTTCGTTAAAATGTACTTCCATGGAAAATCAACGCAGAAATATCCATTCGTTCATGCACGAAAGAGCCCTGTTAATTGCCTCCATGTAAAACAGAAGAACATTGATAATATGTTAATAAACTATGTAATTCCAAATTTAGAAAATCCTTGTAAATCCCCACGAAGCACTTGGATTATTGGGGATGATGGAGTTAATTAATATTGGCGTATCCATTAGAAATCAGATTCCCAAGCTGCAGTGTTGGTTGGACTCATCACATGTCTGTTTAAGTGCCAGGACAAATTGGAAAGCTAGTTAAACAGCATCGGCTACCTCCATCGACACAACTTCGAACACATGCTGACTAGAAGCAGATGATAATTTCGACAGTTCTCTTACAGTTATTTATATAGTTTTATGGATTTGTGTGGATAAAATGAATAATGATGTGCACAGAAGACAATCAATCTTTCACACACTGTGCTCACTGCATTCACAGTTCATCTCCAGCCAGGTATGTGCATAGGAAAACTGACACAAGTGTCTTCTATTCATCACGCGACACATGGTGCACAGACCATGCAGTAACCCTAGAAACTATCTCGCCACTCTTGTCTCCAATTAGTTCGATAGAGAGATAAATATTTCTATAACAGGTCAATAGAAACAAATACCACTGCTCTCTTCATAAATATGCAAGGGTAATTTAAAGGAATGAGGTTTCGTATGCACGCATATGATGATATTCCAGTACGTCAGGTGATCCTCAGTCAAGTATGGCAGGTCTTTGGTCAACGTGGGGTATGGATAGCATAGAGATCATGCAGATGTAGCCAATAAATAGTGCCAACCTCCAAGGTTGCAATGGACGTTCATTATCCCTACTCTACTCCCAATACTCTGCTCCCGATTTGTAATAGTATCCTGGAATTTATCGTTCAATATCTTCATAATTATTCATCACAACTTTCCTCACAAACTATTCTCATGTAAAATTCATACACCTCTGTTTGCTTTCAAAAATATGAATAATATATTCCTTGAGCAATAAAATAGTAAATCCATAAAATTTGATCTTCGGAGCAACAAAGGAAATCTCCATCCACAAACACGCATTTCACATGACAGGAAAAGGGTTAAAGATGTGCTTCCAGATTCATAGGTGTGTTCGAAAAACAAAACAAAACAAATGTCACGTGGAGCTACACCACACACAAAGGGTTAACTGCAGAAGCTCAGTCGTGGCTATATTGTGGCTATATTGTGGCTATATTGTGGCTGTATTGTAGCTCTGGTGTCCTGGAACCATCCCATAGATCCTGGTAGTCAGAGATACAGCCACAGGTAGTCCTCACTGCATCGTCACAACAGGTATCCACGACAGGTAAGTAGAGGACTCTCTCTTGTGTCCCTTCTGCCCTTCCATACACAGCCCATGCATGTCGCTCTACATCAACTCATTGCTGATCACTTTCAGTCATCAAGCACTCTGGGCACAATTCACTATAAATATCCCTTTTTTTTTCAGCGATCCGAATCCTGTTTAATTTACGCTGGTAAATAATTAATTATATTTCGCCCGAGGCGACGGAAGGACCGACTGGGGATGCCTCGGTAGGACGAACGTCAACAACACCGGGTCCCGGGTGACACGCGCCCCGACGGTTCACGGTTCATATGTTTGTTGTCACGTCCTTACAATATGACATCATAATAAGGCTTGTCCATGCCGAGAGTACCATCTATCCTGTGGCGATCCATACAAGACTCTCGGCGGTCGCATTGTGCACACAATTCAGGTGTAAATCTCAGACATGCTTCAGCGGACTCTACGTTACCTCAGCTATACAGCTGCTCCAGTCAATACACAACAACCTCGTTATAACATACCGTGACCAAAATCAACGACAGTTATTCGATGGAACTGCGACACGTGTACATTTCCATAACAACGCTAATATTCCTGGGAATGGTTGATTGGCAGTAGTTGCTTTATTGGGACGCAGTGATTAGGACGATCTGTAAGTGTGTCAACTGAACGACGCGGTATAATGAGGACACTGGACAGGTAAACTGCTAAGTGGGGGGAGTGTCTATTATGCTGGTAGTAAAACCCACGCACAGATGTACAAACCTGCTTGGTCAACTAGTTCCATTCAGTTATTCCATTAATTCGGTCCAATATTGTTGACGTGATTTCCTAATATAATCACTTCATGAAATTACATTATTTATCATGAATATTACATAAAAGTATATTCATTAGGTATTATTATACTGTACTCTGGAATCCACCACTAAATGTTTGCATGTCTGAACGTACGTGTGTATACATACGAGCTCGACATAACTACATTTCAGATCCAGTGGTGTATGGAGTCTTTGCTTATTTTTACATTTGAAATGCAATGTCATGTAATTGTATTAAACTAAATATTTAACCAAGCGTAGCAAAATGTCTTAAAGTATGTAATGGAGATCTTTTCAAATTGTGGGAGGCAAGTATATATATAAACATAACAATAGATTTTCACAAATAATACCTCTAATAGACTAGGTTTGGTTTAACTGAATTTAGGGTTAAAAGGCATACTATCACGGCTGGTTGGCCTAGATAATGGCCAAATGAATTTCTGTCTGACACTATTTACGTTTGTTTGTACACCCAAAGGTTGTTATTTACTGGTATACTTATTCCCCAACACTTGATATTTATAATAAATTTCATATTTTATTATAGTTAGTGCGACGGACTACTAATTATCTTGTCTTCAAAGCATCAGTAGATTTGTGAAGGAATTCTAAGAAATCAAGTCCTACTGCTTTGAATTCAAGGAAAGCATAGTCGAGTTATGCCCCTTTGTATGCATATAATGAGGAAAACAAAAGTAGGGACCTACAGATTGACGACCACTAGTAAAAAAAACCCCATTTAATTCCCATTATCGTGGGGGTAGTACAAAACGTGATTTTTATGTATGTCAAGTGAATACTTTGCAGTTGTGGCTAAGAACTAGACCAAAACAACCATAAAAATCTGTGATAGTATACCTTTAACAGAGATCTTCATCGTGCTTCTAGTCATGTCATTGCCTTTGCGATATATACAGCCGATAGTAAGTGAAATTGATAGGGGTAGTAAGAGATGTGACTGAAATAAATCATGCCCTCATGATGACAGCACTATGGGTTTCTGGGCATTAATGTAAGACAATGACAACCTCTATCAATCACTGGTATAATAGCTTAACAAACTGATAATCAATGACCATACTGTGAGACACTATATAGTTAATGAATGAATTTCTTGTATTGATGCTACTTCCCACAATTATTCAACTGCGTGTGGTGAACTAGATATTTAAAAGCATACTATCACAGATGGCTGACTAAACATAACGGACAAACAAATTTCTATCCGAGACGACTTAAGGTTGATTTGTCCACCCAAAAGTTGTTAGTTACTCATGTACTTATTTCCCACACTCGACAGGTATTATATATGAATAGAATGAATGTAGCTCAAATTATTTTGCCTTTGGAACATCTAACTGCTAAATTGAATTTCCCCCAGTGTGGATCGACGAATCGACGAAAGGTATTTTGCTAATATAAAATTGATGATAAGTATCACAAATGAATGCAGTTTTTATTACTCAAACATTGTGCTATGCATTCATTAAAATATGTGATTGCATGCCATGATGAAAATAATATTTTTAAAAACCATCAAAGAAAAAGAGCTGATTAATCAATTAACTCAGCAAGTCATGCAACACAACAGTATTCCATTATTCTTTTTTCAACTGAATTTATTCGAATCCAAACAGACACTTATGCTGTACTCCCTGACATTGGTTTTCAAAAGCAGGTAAGTGGTGTATCATATCTATACTATTTCTGATGCAACTCATTATCTACTTCTACTAAATAAACCATAGCATAAGTAGACTTAATGTCATGTTTCATGGTATCACAGTGATACAGTGAATATGCATCACTGTGGGATACAAACCGGCAAAAACTATGACAAACCTCTGAAAATGCTCATGTGCTTGTGACAGATCTCATGTGAAACTGACAAATCTCACATGCTTGTGACAAACCTGACAAACATGTGCATGTGATAAGCCTCTGACAACACTCATGTGCATGTGACAAACATGTGAATGTGATAAGCCTCTGACAACACTCAAGTGCATGTGACAAACCTCTAACAAACATCAGGAGCATCTGACAAACCAATGACCAACCTCAAGAACATATGACACACCAATGACAAATCTCAGTAGCATGTGACAAACTTCAGTAGCATGTGACAAACCTAAGTAGCATGTGACAAACCAATGACAAATCTCAGTAGCATGTGACAAACCAATGACAGACCTCAGTAGCATGTGACAAACCTCAGGAGCATGTGAAAACCCAATGACAAACCTTAGTAGCATGTGACAAACCAATGACAAACCTAAGGAGCATGTGACAAACCTAAGGAGCATGTGACAAACCAATGACAAATATCAGTAGCATGTGACAAACCAATGACAAACCTCAGTAGCATGTGACAAACCAATGACAAACCTCAGTAGCATGTGGCGTAGGGCAAATTTCAGGAGCATGTGACAAGCCAATGGCAAACATCAGTAGCATGTGACAAACCAACGACAATCTTCAGTAACACGTGACAAACCAATGACAAACATCAGGTGCATGTGACAACACTAAGATGCACGTGACAAAGTGCTGCTGCACATGACAGGGTCATCACACTCACTGTAGAACTGTCCTCTATGGTGTAGAAGACTATAGCTCCCACACATCACGTTACAACAGACCAATGGGTCTACACACTCCAATGCACTATCTGGCTTGCTTTTGCAATTAATGAAAAATGTCCAATGAGATTATGATTTTGCTCTTTTATGTAATACAAGACAACCTGGTTATCTGGTTAGCAATGCAGAAAAACTACTATGGATTCAAGTTACATACAGTTGAACATAGATGCATTGCCTAGATAAGAAAATGTGAATATTTTGGATGGTTTGCATAACAATTCATGAAGCCAAAAACAGCACATTAGGTCAATAAATGTATCTGAATACAAGAAATTATGTGCAATCTTCATAGACTATTACATAGATTGATTGATTGAACTATTGCTTAAACTTGAAAACTTACACAGTATTTTAAGGGAATATGTTTATTTTACATAACATTACTAATATTCATGGGGCTTATTCTCGAAATGTTCTTTCGACAATCTTAAAGGTTCATCAAGAAGATCATAAGAACGTTTAGACAATATGCCCCTTTGTTCATTAGGAAAAATGTTTTCTCATGCTACTACCAGAATGTGTCATATTTTTAATGATAATTTCAGAATGTATTAAATTTGATAAATCACGTCTCAGTATGTGCTATACTTCACAGTGTATACGTCATAATGTGATGCATGTGTTATATGTCATATTGCATGATTGTCCATTCTCTGCTTGAAGTCAGTTACAGTACACACAGTACACATACTACACTTCTCAGCACCAAGGAATGCCAGTGTGGAACACTATCCTGACACCTTAACAATCCAGGAAGAATTCCAAACTGCTGATCCGCCTAATCCTCCACGTCCTCTGACCAGATGGCCGTCACCTCTGTGAGTGGACAGGGTGGAGAGATGTGTGCACAGTGGTCTGACAAACAAGTGTCCACTCTCTCTACCCCACCTCACAAAGGACGTAAGCCAGAGTAACAATGACAAGTATGTCATGAAACCGTCCACCCGGGTATTACATGACCAGTGTCATAGCACATGCAAACGTGTCTTTGAATTGGTGTTTCGAACCGCTTTAACCCTCTCCCTGCTGCAGGCAACTGGAGATGCCCTAAAGAGCAGGGTGTGCCTAGTCCAGTAGGGAGAGGGTTAAAGGTCATTTTACTCATATCATAGCTTGTCAGCTTACGGGGGAGAAACTTTCAAAGCCTGTAAAGCAAGTAGTGCTATAAGTATTGTAGAGAGGCAAAGAGTACACCGACACATCAAGGGTGATGTGATACTATTACAGTACAGACCGTACAGGCATCAAATAGGTAACTTCTGTGAATATTGATGCAGGATCACAGGATGGGGTTGAAATCAGTACTCTTGTCTTTGAAGACTGACGATTTACCACTGCACTACTACTAGTTCCATATTAAACATAGACTCTCCATGAAGCTCTTGCCAAACATAGACTCTCCATGAAGCTCTTGCCCATGGGTGAAAGTATGCTTCATGAAGAATTAACGGAATGTTGCATTGTTTCAGGTTCCAGTTAAAAGAAAGTGCAATTATATCTTGTCTGGCAGGAATTCTCTTGTAAAATGGCCTTTCTGCCTATGATCAATAATTGTATACCTGCCTTGCACAAATATTGGGGAAAACAATGCGTCTTAAACATGCCCAGGAGTGATATTTAAACACTAAGTATTTTCTTATTACCTTTGTTTCGTGAAAAAATTAAATGTACTTTAGAAGAAAAACTGTGATAGACCATGATCACATCACCTTGACCAACGATGGAATTAAACTACATCATAGAGATTCAAACGCGATCAGTTCATCAAGTTTATCTCCATCAATAATACTCTTTATTCATAAAGACTTCAACAATATCCCGAAAATATCTTCCACACAGACTGCATATATGAGTTTATCAGAATATTACTATTCAAGCTGTGCCTATTATAGTTAAACATTATAATTCAGCACTTGACAAGGGAAATAATTGAAGATGGCTACTGCACAGATATCTATGATAAATGAGTAATCTTGGTTGGCCAGAAATATCTTCATTGTATTCGATTTGGAAATAAAGATAAAATAATTAAGTTGCAGGTTAATACTGGACTTTTTTTGGTTGAGAATATACAGGTAGGAATATGATAATGGTGTGCATAGTTTCCACTCACAAAGACCAGAACAGACCATTTACTCTAGTAGTTCAGTACATAGATTATTAAAGGAATGTTTCCATCTAAGCCAATATTAATTAATTTTGTTATACAATCACAATGAATGTCATTCATGTCAGTTTCCATGCAAATATTCAATTTATTTAACTTAATATTTTTGTCATCTTATGAATGAATGAATAAATTATATCTTTACGTCGCAGTGGGTGTAATCTTATATAAAATCATTTATCACTTTATTTCAGTAATAATATATTCAGAATTGGATTGATACGGCTGCACGCTTCTTCCTTGATTTTTTTAACACAATTTAATTACTTGAAAGCTGGCCAATTTCCTAAATGACATGATAACAATCCGACCACATCACTGCATCGAGTACGAGGATGTTCGGAGGTTTAACAAAGACGTGCGAGATAGTGTGCAACACCTGGATACACCTGACGACGAGAGAGACTGGCACCAGTCTTTAGAACACAATAGCTAAAACCGGGCCACTGCGGCGGCTGCACAGATAGACATGTACGAGATCAATACAGATACTAATGGAGGAAAATCAATCAGTTCCGGCAGATAATTTTTAATCCTTGATGAGCACAGCTGATTAAGTGAAACACGTGTCTTACCAGTAATCAAACATGCACATCCTGTTAAAAACCTATTGTGAAGTAGAAGTCATCATTTAATGAGTTTGAAAATAACATCAAAGCTTATTGAATAATACGATACTGAATAGTTAACAAATTGATATTGCAAGGTGTCTGAAGAATCATGCATACGAACTTGTAACAATGTTACACATTATTGATCCACAGCCCTTCCAATCAACCTAAACTATGTTAGACATCGACTGCAGCTTTGACGACATGTGATATTATTTTATGAGAATACTGATAATCACAGGAACATCCTAGACTGAAAATTGATAAAAATGTATTGACGACGAGAAAAGCATTCTATTCAATTTCTTAGAGAAAAATATCACAGACAAAATGAACTGAATTGAATTATTCTTATGGAATTACTGAATTACATGTATGTATCAAAAACATATGGAATAGCATTGTCTGAAAGGCCCTGTCTGGAACAGAATCCTACTTTCACTTTCAGTTTTAACATTATCATCTGTCTTCTATACCACTGGTTTATTGCTTTGTCACAGCGAAATCCTTTCACCCTAATGCAACAATATCTATTACAGGCATAGTATAGACATTCATGTATAAGCAGCGATGTCCTACAGATATTAACAAACAAAAATATATAAATATTCCATTAATAAAGCACATGACTCCATGCTATTGCATGATCAAAGCGCTAAGAGCTGAAGGAATAGTTAAGATAAGCTGTCTTTAAATAAAGTCGTCTTGAGTCTGATCGTGAAAGTGTTCAGTGTAGGAATAGTTTGGACAGGAGAGGAAGAGAGTTCTACTGGGAGGATATTAGCCCAATTGATCAACATTTGCAGGCGTCTTGTGATAAACAAAGTCTCCCAAATAACATGACATACTTGTTTCAGATATACCAGCCTGAGTAGGACACAAAGCACCGATATCTGACAACCATTGAAACACTACTGATGGTAAAGCGAAACATATCTATTTCTATCGGTGATTTGGATGAAATATTTATGGCATTTCCCGTCTTTCTGTGCTGTGCTTGGAGAGGGAGAAACTACACCTAGCATGACTGTACATATGCACACCTACTGGTATCATTGAGCTCTCATGCTTGTAGAAACTGAGACCTGTCTCTACTCAGCTTTCCTATGTTTTCAAATAGCAGATCTCTTACAGGATATGTTATCTACTGAAAATTGCAGTTTATGACAAACTTTGTCTGAGCCCTTTAGCTACTTCTCTAAATTCACTACCGGCATAGCTATTATAAAGGAACCACCAATATGTCATTGCACCATACAATTATTACATGTTCCCATACAAAACTGGAATCCTAATTATTGAATAAATGTCATAATGACCAAGCAATGCATTATTTGCAGAATGACAACAATTGCTTTCAATAAAATAAAATAAATAAAAATCACGCCCTGAGACTATTAAACGTTTTTGAGTGGGATTTCATGTTTACTCCACAATTTGCATTGCAATTTGCGTGCAAAACAATAACTGAACACGAAATCATAATCAAAAAGGTTGTGTAGCATTGAGGTCAGACTTAACATGGAATCAACAAGCCAAACAAGAAATACAAAAATTATACGGTATTTCAAGTCGGATATTTCAATCTCAATGACAAAAAAATCAACGATAATTACCTAATATGTTCCAGAAGAGTTTCCCCCTCGCCAACGGTGTTGTAGGTGGCCTCGATGGTTGTCTCCCTTTGCTGGTTGAACTGTGTAAGGAGCTGCTCGGCGCCTTCCACAGAGTCTGCGATCTCGGAGCTCTGGAGTTCGTGTTGTAGTTCCTCCAGCCATGACGTCAGCTGCAGTGAAAACTGCTACAGTGTTCTTAAAACACTATCGGGCACACATTGGAGAGTACGGGGAGGTGGTGCGTTTAACAGTGGTAGGAACACAGTCCCTGCCTGTCAACCTTAACACTGTCACTGTGTCAGCTGCAGTGAGAACTACTATAGTATTCTAAAACACTATCGGGCACACATGGGAGATGTGTTTAAGTTAACCTTCTCCCTGCTGGATTATGCACAAAACAGCTCTTTTGGGCACCTCTGGTTGCCTGCAGCAGGGAGAGGGTTAACAGTGGTAGGAACATAGCACTTAGCTGTCGCACAGTCTACTCTAATAACACTATCAGACATCAAGAGGGGCAGTATGAATGCGTTTAACAGTGGTAGAAACATATCACTTGATCATCTGCCATTTTGTGGGGTATTTTTTAACTGTGATTTGGAATGGCTTTCAATAATATTAGCTTGTTCACATCACAGCTTGTTAGATGGTCTGCTGGGGGTATCAGCACTTACTTAAGTACCAACATCAGGAATTCTAATAAAGTGTCAATCTAACACTTGGTGCTGAGTGGATGCCATCAACTTAAGTAGAAGCATAGAAAATTATATTAACAATAAAATAAAAGAATACATAATTAAACGTTAAAATAAAAGAATACAAAATCAAACATTAAAATAAAAGGACACAAAATCGTGTTCTCAATAGCATAGATGTATTCATGGGAATGCATTGCTACATGATAGAGCAAATGCAGCATGGATAAATTCAGAATGTATGTACACCGTACTGCGTAGAATAGATTGACTTATAATTAGGCATGACTAGAGCAGCAGTTCTACTGACCCACACCCAAACTCACATCATTATTACAACTACCACTTTAATAACTCCCAGCCCAACCCTTAATTGATGTCTACGACAGCTCCAGTGATTAGATTCTTCAAGTGAGTGAAGTGGTCATACAAGAAAACACTTCAAATCTCCATGGTTTCCCAAATAAATCCAGCATGCAGATGTATCCTTGTTTTTTCAAGTACTTGACATATATACGTTTCCCTAATGTACATAAAAATTACAGTGTAAGGTCACCAAAACAACAGCATCTATTAATGTAATAATATATCGCTACTATGGTATGGTGTCAGAGATTTTATGAATGATTTATATCGTTGATAGCTTGTAGTATTAAATATAGTTGAAGCTTAATAAATACATTATCAAACAATTATACTTAATTATCATACAGAAAAGAAAGTTATTAAATGCATTTTAAAAAGTGATTGAAAAACTAATGTTACCAAACTACTTTTGTATGAATATATGTAAATAAAGTATATAATGCCAAATGCCCAACCCTCTGCACACCCCACACACCCACCCACATGCTCCACCACACCTACCCACCCTACATTGTCACCCAGCAAAGCTGAGATGTCTCACCTCATGTACGTGTGAGTAGAACGACACAGCTGAGATGTCTCACCTCATGTACGTGCGAGTAGAACGACACAGCTGAGATGTCTCACCTCA
>JAUTBQ010190456.1:0-10350 GCA_032361185.1 Lepetodrilus ovalis | reverse complement strand
TAGGAGTCAGGATAGCAATGTTAGTATCAGGAATCAGGACGGCAATGTTAGTATCAGGAGTCAGGACGGCAATGTTAATATTAGGAGTCAGGATAGCAATGTTAGTATCAGGAGTCAGGATGGCAATGCTAGTATCAGGAGTCAGGACGGCAATGTTAGTATTAGGAGTCAGGATAGCAATGTTAGTATCAGGAATCAGGACGGCAATGTTAGTATCAGGAGTCAGGACGGCAATGTTAGTATCAGGAGTCAGGACGGCAATGTTAGTATTAGGAGTCAGGACGGCAATGTTAGTATCAGGAGTCAGGACGGCAATGTTAGTATTAGGAGTCAGGACAGCAATGTTAGTATCAAGAGTCAGGATGGCAATGTTAGTATCAGGAGTCAGGACGGCAATGTTAGTATTAGGAGTCAGGACAGCAATGTTAGTATTAGGATTCAGGATAGCAATGCTAGTATCAGGAGTCAGGACGGCAATGCTAGTATCGAGAGTCAGGACGGCAATGCTAGTATCAGGAATCAGGATGGCAATGCAAGTATCAGGAGCCAGGACGGCAATGCTAGTATCAGGAGTCAGGACAGCAATGCTAGTATCAGGAGTCAGGACAGCAATGTTAGTATCAGGAGTCAGGACGGCAATGCTAATATGGAGGAGCCAGAATGACCAATGCTTCCCTACACCTGCTGAGAGTACTGATTGCCAGGATCAGTGATAGACAGACAGTCTCAGCACCCACTACGCTACACAGATATCTCACACAGATACAGCACGTCTCTCGTCCTTCCTCGTGTAGGCCGCCGTGTAGGAGTGGGAGGATTGGTTGGGGTTCATTAATTCCTGGAACTACAAGCAATGTGTACATAGTGCAGTACAGAAGCTATAACAAGACATCCATGCACCAGGAGTTCTCTTCATGTGTAACTTTGCTTCTTCTGGATTGCTACCACTGATTGCTCTTTAGGTCATCCCGGCTTGTCCACGGTACAGATTGGAGATCTGTCTGTTCAAAGTGTCTAACTTAGCTGGAGGTCGAGGTTCAGTGTTTACTTTACTGTTTCCTGTTTGTCTCAATCATATTTGACATGATTAGTCAATTATATAATTAAATCAAGCCGGCTGCAGATATTGACATAGGTATTGGTAACTTATAAGCATTGACTTTTGTATAACTATCGTGACATGTTCAAAAAGGTTGATCCTGGTGTCACAGTTGCCTATGTACATTGTTTGAGAAATATCAGGAATAGCATATGCTGCAAATTTGTTCAATTAATTAAAACCCAAAGATACGTGACACAAATCCAAATAGACCAGCACCCTTTTTCTAATACCATATATGAGAAAGGTTTAAACAACAGAAAAAGTCCCTAGAACTAATTATCTTCATGACTCTCAATTTGTCTTGTACTAAAACCTTTATCAGACCAAGAATAACATATATAAAAGATTATAAAATTAGCATTCTGTGACCAATGAGAATACAGACAAAGCCAGTAAGCTGTTAATCACACTAATGGACTCATCACTTCTATAATTTGTGTAAAAGCTTTATTTAAAGGTCTATATCTACTGTTGAACAAAGCAAGAATCCAAATAAGATGCATTCATGGTCATAATATAATTTCTTATTACTGCACGAGCTAGAGAACATCAGCGTGGCGATCCGTCATCAAAGTCAAAGACGTGCAAGAGAAGACTATTTCGGTATGTTCGGAACAAGCAATAATATCCCACCAATGAAAGACTAACATCAAAGGAAAATACGAGCATGCGGTGGATTCATTGGCAACTTGACATAGTGAAATAAACACTAACTAGTTAATGACGGGCTAAGTATTATCATACACTGGCATTGGGGCTCCCGCTTAAAACATTACGGCAACAAGCGTGGTCCGATGCGGGCTATTGGCATCCACCCACTGGATACAAAATAAACACTCACTTATTGGGATCTCCAGTAAGGCCCCGCAATGAGTGAACTGCTAATGTATTATGAAAAAGGGGGATTTTCTAGTAATCTTGCTTCTGATGGGAAACACGTGTCTGGGACGTAGATTGGAACTGCAAGCAGGCCAGATAATTTTGTGGTTTCCAGTGTTGTGAACCGTAATTCAATCAATACCACAGTTGATTAGCAAGGGAAAGATTTGTTAATTAATGGCAATTAGTGATGAGCTTTTATAAACAAACCTCCAGAGATGCTGGAAATAGATCTATTCGTGGTAAGAAATATATTTCTTCTACGAGTGGGCATCTCTTTCCGAGAGATACAATTCCCATCTGAGAGTTTGCTGATGATCTCAAAATTTCATCTGTCATGTAGTTTGTGGACTAACTTCAAATCATTGCTATCCAATCTGGTTCACACTGTCCCATTCAGGCACTCATTGTGATAAAGCCAATGTTAGTGAATAAACAGAATGATTGCTGCAGATTGTCACAATATTGCTACAAGCAGATGAATTACTGGAATATAGCCTTATTAATAACAACCAATCTCGTTTCATCCAATGTGAACATTGGATTTCTCATGATTGTTTTGACATTTCATCAGGAGAGATTTGCAACGTATTTATGCCTGTTTAATGTTGCTGGCCTTTTAATGATACACCATGAATATGTCTGTCAGTTTGTCCACCCAATCTGATGGTAAATCTGGAGGATATTGCAACACTTGTCAGACAACGAGGCGTGGGAGTTTAACGGATGGCTACAAAATCATGATAATCTATATGTAACTGAAACTACACTAATATAATATGAGAGTGGTACATTCCAGAAAATTAATGTCAAAAAGAGAAACAATTTTAAAGTTTTTCCCTGTAGTGCAACTGATGAAATAGTTGGACATAGACACAGCCGGTTGTGGAAATGTTGCAGAAAAGATTCATTAGACATTGAAGTACACCAATAATATGGTATAGACTTGAAAATACAACAACATTATGTAAATTAATAGAAATGCACTAACATTAAAATATTCTATTGGAAACAAGAGACAGAATTTCCTCAGTAAAATATTTCAATAAATTAAATAGAACTGAAAGTAAGGTAAAATCATATATCTAATGAACATACATCCCGGTCCAAGTAAAATCAAATCATCTACAGTTATATGGCACAGACTTTGGTCTGTAATTCCATTGTACAAATGATGAATATATCAAATGACATTTAGGAAACATTCTGGAGCCGACATTAACAGCAAGACAGCCGTCTGTGTCCATCGACACAAGCTTGCGTGACTCCTTCCTTTTTTCATGAAAATACACAGGATACGTTTGAACTGATTGGACGAGACAATGTCCTCCACAAATAGATAGCAAAGTAAATTATGCGGCTTTGTTCTCACATGTCAATCGAGTACTTAACAGATTTCACACCACAGCGCCCTGATCAAGGGGAGAATTCAGCAATGCTATGGTACAACAAAATGGCATGAAGCAGATTTCAGCTAGACAAAATAACAGACTGATATTGCAACCAAATGGCATCTATGAGATTTCTGCTGTGCAATAACTGAATGATGTTGCAACCAAATGGCATCTATGAGATTTCTGCTGTGCAATAACTGAATGACATTACAACCAGATGGCATGAAGGAGATTTCTGCTGAGCAATAACTGAATGATATTACAACTAAATGGCATGAAAGATATTTCTGCTGTGCAATAACTGAATGGTATTACAACCAAATGGCATTATGAAGATGTGTGTTGTACTCCTGTAAAATGCTGTAAAGATGACTAGAGCTATCTAATGGCTTATTACTATGCTGCCAAATGAAATTAAGAGAATTTTAGCTATAATACTATTCACCCAAATGCTGGAAAGAGGACTAGAGCTACCTAATGGCTTATTACTATGCTGCCAAATGACATTAAGAGAATTTTAGCTATAATACTATTCACCCAAATGCTGGAAAGAGGATTTTTCAGCTATCTCCTGGCTTACTGCTTTTACATAGCCAAATGACATTTTAGCAATACAACTATTCAGTCAAATGCTTCTGGCAGAATTTCAGCTAACCTGCTATACAGCCAAATGGCATAAAGATAATTTTAGCATAGCAAAATAACGAAGAACATTTCATCCATTCTACAGCCAAATAATGTGCAGCAGATTCCAGCCAATTGCCATGAAGGTTTCCGCTATACAGCCAAATGACACAAAGGCTCTTTCAGCTATAGTCCATCCAAACAAGATGAAGGGGATCCCATGCTACAGTTCGAAGAAGGAAAGGAGATTTTGTCACGTTCGTCTCTCAACCAGTAAACCATCATCCACTAGATTGCCTGTATCCTCACAAGGGGCCTGGGGCCTGTTGCACGACACTCATGTAGCACTACAATAGTCGTAACTGGGCTCCCGCCACAAAGGGAAGTGTTGACCTTACAATAGTTGTAGCCTACAAGAGCGTTCGTGCAACAGGTCCCAGCTCCACAGAACAATCATATCGCTACGAGAGCCGTAACTCTGATACGTTAACACAGAGTTGCCGAGGACTTACGACTCTCCTAGGACTACGAGTGTTCTGTAGAACAGGCCCCAAGTTTGCAAGGACAGACAACTCCTAATGATGACAATTTCATGCTGTAACAATTTCTCCATGGATCTTGATCGTTCATGTTGGCTAGCCCTAGGTACAGATCTGTACTTAAAGGATTAGCGATTAATAGTTAGGCAATTGTGTTGTATTGATGTTGTAATTAAACTGATGTCATAAATAGAACGTGTAACCATGGGAACATTGATAGAACAAACATGAAGGATGTTGACATCATAACTTGAACACGGTTGTAATCATCTACAGAACAATTTGAAACAGCATTGTATATGGGGGAAAAAAAAGGATAAAACAAATTTTGATATCTGTGTATTAATCCTGAAACAGCACTATATATTTTCAAAGCTTGAATTATATTCTGTCAAATACAGTAGACATCCTGCAATTAAGCAATGGTTCATTCCCTGGACAACTAAAAAATGTGACTAAAAAACACAACATATAAAACAAAATGTCATATGACCCGACTTTAAATAAGTTATTACACCACATATCAACTGCTCTACAGTCATCCCTACTGTACAGACACCTATCAAGTGTTGTACGTGTCGGGTGGGTGTCTCAGAACAAAGCTGGCACGGATTAAGGCCGATTAGAGCCAGTATTGATCTCCATAAATGATGACCAGCGAGATGAATTACATGACATCAGCCATCAGTTCTGCTGACCTCATCCATGACATACACCGGCCAACATCATTAATGACACCAGCATCTGTACCAATCCTCACGCTTACTAATCTGATTAGTGCAAACCTAATTTCCTACGTGTATGCTTCGTGTAAGCAGCGACTAAAACTGGCTCGCGTGAGGTTCTACCCACACACAGTTGAATGTATTCCAAGTTGAACGAATAACTCATCTAGATGGGAATTATTGTAACAATTAACGACGATAACTTCGATGATCAGCAGCAGCAGCAGGATGTGTTGACAATTCAGTGATATCCATGAATCAGATTTGATTTATTTTGAACGTGGGCAATGCAAGTGTTTGTATTGATTTGCGTGTTCGATGGACCAGACAACATTGGAAGTTCTCCTTCCACACCTAGAGGCAGTCATCGTGTATTCATATTGATATTCTCACGAATGAACGAATAATATTTTGAGAGGCCGAGATGTTGCCATTTCGTAGAGGATAGTACTCTTGAAAAAAAGTTACATTATTGGATAAAAGTTACAAGTATTTCTGAGACTTTTGCTACAGGTTTGAAACATCTTTGATTGGTCACAATTGAAACATATTGATAAATACATTGGAGGATATTGGTTTATGAGTATTTCAGACTTACAATAATCTTTTAAAACTTTGATAGGTTACAATGCAAGCATACGAATAAATTCAATCATAAATTTGTGAAGCATCATGTCAATGCAAACAAGTCAAACATTTCAAGACCAGAGTGGTCAAAGACTGAGAAAACAAAAACAATTATCAATTATGTTTGTCCATCTTGTAATTACTGTGTGATAGAATCCAAAGAGCTAATAACAAAATTCAGGATGATGTTGGGATGTTCCTGTTAAATAATTTGCATATACCAATATCTGGCAATGGCTTCATCATAATCTTTAATCATTCCTGCTATCATCAGTAACAACTTCAGCATCTTTTCCAGCATCATCCACTGGTTTCATCATCATTGCCAGTATCATCACTGGTTTCATCATCATTGCCAGCATCATCACTGGCTCCATCATCCTTTCCAGCATTATCACTGGCTTCATCATCATTGCCAGTCTAACAAATAGTTTCATCATCCTTGCCATCAACTATTAATGAGAGATTATGGAGTTTAACGTCTCTGTGGGAATCTTTCACCCATTTGTGACGACAACCATAAACTATTAAACTATTAATAAAGGCCAATACAATCATTAAGACCAATAGGCACTGACAACTACTGAAAATCACCAGTGAAGGAACTGCTGGAACTTGCTACATTAAGAGTATTAGCTATACCAAACAGCAAAGGACTACATAAATCATCTCCTTGGATAGTGATAAAACACGCAAGTAATATGCCCTGTACCCATCTGTGAAATGAACATTTCCTAATAATGACATTCTTAATCTTTTTTAAATTAACCTGATCACTCAGTGGTTGACTTGACAAGAATTGCAATGGATAAATGTGTCCCAAGATGGCCCTCTAATGTTTAGACATCACCCAAAGTATGGCCCTAACACAAGATGACAAGCAAGAAGCCAGCTTTTTAACCTCTCCCACTGCACAATCCAATGTTCGAGAAGGGGTACACACCACGGCAAATGACAGATTTAATCTTTAGGCTGGGTCGACTGCCAACAAAGAGATGACAAATGTTTCCCCGAGCTGGCATTAGGCTAAATTCACAGAAGCCATTCCATTGCCTTGGAACACCAAGACGGAAAATCCGCAAGTGGCTCGCTTGAAAATCTACGTAAAATTTTCAAGTCTCCTCGAGACAATTTTCAAGTCTCGAGACAATTACGCCCATTGGAGGTTCAACTTTCAACGGGATGAAAGCCCCGTTCAATGCGGTTAATTACAGCACAGACTGATTGGTCAGAAAAGGGCAAGTTTTATTCCTTATAGGTCTCCAAGGTAACGAGCAGATCATTCTGTGGCCAATTTCACAATGAATTTCCTGCATGCTCCCCAGATAGAAGGCATGAATAGGGCGATGTTAATTATGGCATAAGTGTAAGTCCGTCTCCCTCGGGATATCCATGGCTATTCTGGGGGCAGGCAGTATCAGTCCCTGGGTGGGAGATCTGGCACACGACCAGTGAAACGGTTTATTACGGATATTGAAAGGAAAACCTGCTCTACTACACTCCAACCTGGACCCAATGATGTAAGTGCTGCCGTCACAACAGTGGAAGATTGTGGATTGGTTCACTCGGGAGATACAAATCCATGAAATCCCAATTTAATTCACCCGTGTTACGCATGTTGATTCAAACAAGCAAGCATCCACAGCAGAATCCAAGCAATAACAGCTCAATGCACGTTCCAAGAAGCGAGACACGTTTAATAATAGCACACGTCACATGTAGGTCTATTTTTCATGGATAGCCAACCCTAGACAGTCAAATCTATTAAATTAATAGTCCTGTAGCTATTCCAAGAACTAAAAATACTTTTGAAAGTACTCATCAAATGTAGATTTATTTCCTGGAAACGGTATAGTAGGGAGCAAAATCTGTGTTAATTGCAACATACATAGTTCCATAACTGATGATTTTGGCATACATTCTCTAAGTCTAACTTATCAAAATAACCAAGAGTGCTTCATGAAGTAAATTTGAGATTATTCTTTAGTTGTTTAGCAAAATAATCTATGATTACAATGATATGGTTAATTTTGGTACTAGATATGAAGAGCTAGTACACAAAAACTCAACAGGTTAATGTAATCAACCCTAAACCATGACCAGTGATGACATTAGATTATTAACCTAACATATCCAATTTGCACATGGCATTTAAACTATTCCTATCTTGTTGCATTTGTTTATACGACTGACACAGCCCAATACCAAACCAACTATGACTCCTTGCCGCAAATTTACAAACAGATGAGCTCGAGATTAGCTCAGTTTTCATGATGAATGTAGCCGTTTCATATATCTTTATCTTCCAAATTTTTACATTGCATGAGTTGCTTAGATGTCATTTACATACATCATAGTGCCTTTTAGTGGCATCTCCTTCTTTGTAATTAACCAATTAAATCTCGCTTGTATATATCTGATACAACTTGCATTCCTAGATAAGATGAGCTGTCGGTTTGTGATAAAGAAATGATATCAATGACTTGCAAATGCACCCAATGTCCAGGTTTAATTATATGGGTTTGCAGTTTGCTTATTTAACCTTGATAAAAATGTAAGCAATACGTAAGTTACTTGAACCAGAATTTTAGTTGAACATTTTGTACTTATTATATTTCACCTTTTAGAGGTGTTCCTATCTTTTTATATTTACAACTCTATAGCTATACAATGTATGTCTCTATATCTGTTACTATATCTCTCTATGGATGTATAACATTTGAAAACATAGTAGACAATATATTTATATAAACATATCATGTGAAACATAACCTAGAGATTTACATAGATCTATATACTGTATACTACTGTCATCCTACCTGTAAATGGTCTGCAAAATACAGCATTTTCGACTTACCTGAAAAAAAGGAACAGTTTATTAGATATTAAAAAAAAACCACCATATAATTTAATAACAGACAAACATAAATTTAGTAATTCATTATCATAACAGAAACATAAAAGTGCATGTATAAAGTATGAGTAAGATAATGCAATCAAATTATCTCATCTTCATTGTTATCAGGTAATACAAATACGTCTGATACTTTACGGTAGTACACTATCTATAAACCTCACAAGCAACGCTGTGCCCCTGAGGTGACTAGTAAATGTCAACATGATCAAACTAAAAACATGCCGATGCACCCGTATCCAAAATCTCTCATGTTTTTTTCCTTTCCCTTCTCATAGTAGTGGTGAGAAAAAAAATGATGAGAGAAAAAAAGTTGAGATATTGTCAGTTTAAGAAAAATCAAGATTAACGAAAGCTCAAACAAACGTACTGTCTTTCATAATATTCCAATCTCTGTTGTACCCAGGGACCTCAATGTCAAGGCAACAGCATTAGAACATATGTAGGAAGTGATATCCAGTCATATTTCTTTCCCAAATGTCACTGATAAAAAGGGCAAATTGTTTTTATGGTATAAACATATTAGAGCCTGTGTTTTTTCTCCATATTTATTATTAGCCCACGCCCTAAGCCATAGCCCGTGGCAGTGAACAATTTCTGTTGAGGAATATATATATAATGAGTTATAGTGAGAGGAACAAAACAATGAAGGTGTGAGTGAGTTGTTGTCTTACGTCACAGCAGGAATCTTTCATCCAAATCTTTCATCCATACGTGACAATGAAGAAAAATAATTATCTAATGAAGTTCATAAATAAGAAGTTTACACAAATTCGGGCACATTTGAATGTGCCGAGACATATATTGGATCTTAAAACATGTTAACACAAGATATTCGGGTTGGGTGTTAAAAATATCTGAAAAGAAAAACAAAATTTACATCAATTATATCAATATTGTTCACAGCTGTGCTGTAATATTGAAATGTTTATGCACAGTGCGATAAAAACTACAGATTTAGTGTAGATAAAACAAGAAACCATATCTTCAACACCATTAATAACCAAAACAGCCAAATATTTAGATATATGTCCGAAAAATGTGAATTTACAGCTATCTGAGTAAAAACGTGAGACAAGTGATAACCGCAAAACAAGAAAACATCAACGATGGCATTTAATCTCTCTCTCACTCTGTAAATATTGGCGGACAGCATAAAACGCACGTCCCAGTGAAATCTGCGTCATAGGATTACTTCATGTGTTGTAAACCTGGTAAGTATGATAACTATACAGTATACAACCACCTTAAAGG
This sequence comes from Lepetodrilus ovalis, assembly GCA_032361185.1. Classification (NCBI taxonomy): domain Eukaryota; kingdom Metazoa; phylum Mollusca; class Gastropoda; order Lepetellida; family Lepetodrilidae; genus Lepetodrilus; species Lepetodrilus ovalis. Next base: position 292 of record JAUTBQ010190456.1, on the reverse strand, counting down.
CTGTCATATATTTCAATATTTTTTGGCACGTATTTACGCAAATACACCTGGAGGAAATACTGATCTAATGTAAAAAAAACACATAATTTTCACCATGTTCTGGGCTGGTTTAGTTTCAAATAGGATTCAAAATTGCATTTAACTTAAGGAACAAACATAAATTGCATATAAAATATAATATCATCTTTGTTTCGAAGGATATGTGTATTACAAGTGGAAATACAGTGTCCCCTCTATATAAGGCTGTATTTGGGGTCCATGACATACCCCCAGCCTTATAGTACCAGCCTTA
>JAUTBQ010190445.1:0-10352 GCA_032361185.1 Lepetodrilus ovalis | reverse complement strand
ACCAGGAAATAACAACTTTGGGGTGTACAAATCAAACGTAAATAGTCTCAGACTGAAATTCGTTTGGTCATTATCTACGTCAATCAACCGTGATTGTATGCCTTTAACATCATGTAAATATAACACTGTTGAACAACGATTGCAATTATTTGTGCATTTTATGGGGTATCTACTATCTATTAACAGGCCCGTCGGAAGCAAATTGGGATTGGTGGTGCCACACATTGCTAGAATTATTGGGTATGCCATGGCATACCTGGCACACCCGCTTCCGACGGCCTTGATTAATGAATGAGCATGTACATGTATATGCGCCAATGTCCTTGACATCAAATAAATGACCGTCTACTGACTTATACCAGTCCGGAGATTACGAAACATTTTTAGTATGATTTCATTCTCAAGGTCAACTTTTATACGGGTTGAGAATGAAATCGTACTTTAACAGTATCGTAATCTGATATATTATTAACAATGAGATATACATTTTGAAACAATCTATTTTTCAATCATTCGTTTTTAGCGGCATTCAAGCACACGACTATCATGTATTACCTCCCTTTGACTTTCAGGTTACTTCCGTATACAAAGATGCCACGAGTGTCTTGTGTGCGTTTGCACCGTTATTTCTTAAATTGTTGTATTAATATTGTGTTCGTTTTGTTAACCCGCATTGGTGTTCAGTCGGAGATATCTTGCATTAACCGAAACTATGTAGAAATGTACATAGAGCACACATCATTTTGTCCAAGCAGTTGTATTACGACAGAGACAGGGGAAAGAAAAATCACACGAAGCTATATTTCTTCATTTCAAGACTGGAATTATGCCACCCGACAAATCTTACACGAAACATTTCCAATTGATCCGATAAAGGACAATTACGTACGACGAGTTCCCCATGCATTGTTCTCAGAAGTGAAACCAATTCCGTTGTCTTCTCCAACAAAACTCGTCGCCGTGTCTATAAATGTCTTAAGTGATATACTGGACATGGATCCAGATATCGCCGGAAGCGACGAGTTTTTAGGTTTTGTCAGCGGTTCATACCTCCTTACAGGTTCGACTCCGTTGTCGCACAGGTACGGGGGGCATCAGTTCGGGGTGTGGGCAGACCAGCTTGGAGACGGTCGAGCAGTAATGTTAGGGGAGTATGTCAATACAGCTGGGGAGAGGTGGGAGTTACAGCTCAAGGGATCCGGACTCACCCCATACTCTCGGAGAGGAGACGGTCGGGCTGTACTCAGATCCTCTGTTAGAGAGTTCCTGTGCAGCGAAGCCATGCATTACTTAGGTAATTGAAGATTTTTCTCTTTATTATCGCATGGTTAATCATTAGCTGTATAGTGATATTTTGCCTTTGTTATGGTGTCTTTTTGTTTTTTCTTTTTGTTCCATATTTTCTAAAAAGAAATTCTCCCTCTCCTTTTTCTACTTTTACCTGTTTAGGACATGTGTATAGTTTGCTGTCATTTCCTAATATGTGTAGTACCCAGATAACAAACCACGACGTCGGTTCGACGGCAGCTATGGTCGGCTCGGTCGCGAACGGATATCCGCCGTCGAGCCAACGTCGGCTGATGGAAGGTAAAACCGCTTCTCTGTCTAGCGAGATTCTTCCGTCGGGCCGACGTCGGCGGTTGAGCGATAAAAACGTAGACGTCGTGATGTTATCTGGGTATTGCTTTAAGACAAGAACATGTACGTTGTACGTAGACTGAGGTACATGTATTTGAGGTACTTACACTATTTTGAAAGTTTATTACACATTTCTTCAATCACTTGTTCAAATATTGTTTGAATACGTTTGCTCAAACAAATACTTATTCAAGAAGAAAGAAATACACCATATAAAGCGTTCGTAGAACTACGAAAATGTGTACCCAGCAAACAAAATAACGTGGTGACCACATGAAATTCCCACCTCGCCACAACGTGGCGATACAACGTCGCCACCACGTGAATATTTTCATCAGAATTCCACACGAACGTGGCATTTACGTTATGTTTGCTGGGTATAAGGGTACAATAGAAGAGCGATTGAAAAATTAATATGAACACTATTTTTGTAGTTATTTGCATGGGTAATTTGATTTTATCGTTGTGTTGGCTTCACGTACGAATTCAGTATTGCGTTCCACGCTAATGTATTTAGTTTAATTTTCAGGTACATGTTATAACGAGGACGTATCATCTAGACCTCTATAAACCATATTTCATCGTAGCTGCTTGAATGATGATTATTTATTTTATTTTTTTATCTTTAAGACTTTTACGATGACTGCGCAATTTAGATACGATGTGTTCAATTAGGCCTTAAATTACATAACAGTTTGGTTGACAATTTTCTCCCCCGCAGGTGTACCTACAAGTCGTGCTGCAGCGTTGGTAGTAAGCGAGGACACAGTAGTCAGAGACCAGTTTTACGACGGACACCCTCGTCCTGAACGAGCCGCTGTAGTTCTACGTCTAGCCAGATCCTGGTTCAGGATAGGATCGCTGGAACTGTTAGCTCACGAAGGGGAGATCACTCTCTTGAAGCAACTCACCGACCATGTCATTAAAACTCACTTTCCCGTCATCACCGAAACCGACGGTCGTAGATATTTGGCGTTTTACAGTGAAGTGGTCCAAGCTACTGCAGATCTGATGGCAAAGTGGCAGAGTGTTGGCTTCACTCACGGAGTTTGCAATACGGATAACTTCAGCCTCTTATCAATAACCATTGATTATGGTCCATTTAGTTTCATGGACGTGTACGATCCCGAATTCGTACCCAACACGTCAGACGATGAAAGCATGTACAGTTATGAGAAACAACCTGATATTGGTGCTTTCAATCTGGATAAATTAAGAACAGCTCTTCTGCCTCTGTTGAATGAGGTCGAGAAACAGCACATGCGCACCTTATGGAAAGGATATGCAGACATATACAAGACGAAATTTATGGCGTTATATAGACAGAAGCTTGGCCTTTCAACTCCAGAATCTGATGACGAACAACTTGTTGCAATTCTTTTGAAGATCATGCAAGATACTGCATCCGATTTTACAATGACCTTTAGACATTTAGGAGAAATGCAACTGGTTGATTTAGAAAATGCCACCATTGATGCCAAATTCTGGGCGGTAAGGACCCTGAAACAGCACAAATGGTTTGATCGGTGGGCTCAATTGTACAAAGACAGGATAAGAAGGAGTCATACAGTTGAGTCCATGAGACAACGCAAAATGAACAGTGTTAATCCTAGGTATATATTGAGGAACTGGATCGCCCAGAATGCGATATCATTGGCAGAGATGGATGATTTTGAGGAAGTGCGAAAGGTTTTACGAGTTTTGCAAAGTCCCTTTAAGGAGCAACGGGAGGCAGAAGAGAGTGGATATGCACAACCACCTCCAACTTGGGCCGAATCTCTTAAAGTTAGTTGTTCATCATAAGCTGTGTTTTATGATTAGGATAATAAAAATAACATGTTACCAAAACGTCATGTCAGTGATTTTGATGTTCGGCAGGAAAGATGAGATGGCAATAACCTCTTGCGATCTGAATACGGCAGCTTGGTTTGTATACCCACCGGCTCCATGCCCCAAATCCCAGGGAGAGGGAAGTGAACACACACACACACACACACACACACACACACACACACACACACACACACACACTTACCGACGTCTACTGGATCCAGGTTAGGTAGTAGTACTCGTTAAGTACTTGCAGACGCCTACTGGATCCAGGTTAGGTAGTAGTACTCGTTAAGTACTTACAGACGCATATGGAGAAAAATGGCACCATGCAGGTTCCTCAAGTAGAGTTTCAAATTTGGTAGAAAGATTTCCCCGCAAAATATATGCCAACCGTTAATTTATGTCGTTGAGTATAATATAGTTTTTTAAAAGGTGCAACAACTGTTGTATCCCCTTGTATAAGCATGGCGACTTTATTGAAACCCATCACTACACACACTTGGGCTTCTTGTTGCCTATACACTGGAGAAAAACGGAAATGGCGCAAGGTTGTTCCGATTGGGACTTCTGCGCGAAATGTTATTGAAGTACCACCTTGGATCACGGAATTATCATGTCGACTGGAAAAAAGTAATGGCCATTGTTGATGGTTTTGCAATTGGAATCTGAAATTAGCGGGGAAAATCACTTTGACTTAAATTCACGAAAGCGTGATAATTGGCGAACGTTAAATCCATTTCTATTGGAGGCAACTACTAGTAGTCCTGTTTAAAAATAAAATTACATTTCTGTTTAGACAAATATGAACCTGTTTTCAGAAGGTCTGAACTTAGTCTCCCACTACCGACAGCCCATATTCAGGGTCATCATATAAGAGAATAAAGTCCAAGCGGATCACCCTGTGGACAGAGAATTAGAATTATGCATGACATTTACTTAAATATTATTCATCCTGGAGCCGTATTCAATATTGAATATTACCAAGTTCAGTAATACATGCAGCCTACTTATTCCAAAAACGTTTATCGTGGCAATGTTTTCGATTTTTTATAATTTAGTTTTACTAGAAGTGGACATTTTTCAAAAGAAGTAAAGCGTCTGAAAAAGATTAATCTATTATTTGTATAGTTCCAGATTGGCACCCAGTTAGCATATTTATTGCTGGCAATGTCCTAATCTTGTAGCTAGCCTTAGTCCTGCCTACGTTTTGACGTTTTAACATTGGTATACGTAAATACAATCACATGCCTTTCGGTTTGCGAATGCCTGAAACTTCTAGTAATTAATTAATTAATGGACACATTTATGAAAGGCGCAGATGTACATGATGTATAACATGCTAAGCCTCATTCGGCTAATTGTAGTTTTGCATTAACGTATCATACACAACACTGCATGGATTGCCGATTCATTCGTTAAACACGTTGGTAATCCTGTACAATTGCGTTGCTTTTGTCGTCAGTAAGCAGTGTGGTATCCAGAGAATAAAAGTTCAGATTAATTCACCCACGCATTTGCAATGTTATTGACTGACTGTAAATATGATCAACAACTATGGTTTCAAATATGATGGGGACACACGGCTGCAAGTGGACGAACGGAAAGACTATATTCTATATGCGTGCATTGCGTACACAACGTAGTCTAGATCGAGCCGGTGAGGTTTCAGGCTGATGTCAACGTAAGCACAGGTCATCATTTTCAATATTTGATCTAAAATGGCTGAAAACTCTACTCGGTATAACGAAGACGAATACGCTGCAGTCCACGCCGTCTTCAATCTGGTGACGTCGGTGTTTGTGATGACGTTCAATGTCGTCGTCATTGTTGCCATCGCCAAGGGGAGACAATTCCATCATCCGGCGCTGTGGCTGATGGCATTGGTAGCAAGCTGTGACTTCCTCGTGGGACTTTACGTCTTCATATTTGTTATACCATCGGCGTTCCCTGGGCAGTTTGCTTACCCGGTTACCTTGATGCACATCGCTTTCCAATTGAGAACGGCACTTATTTCGCAGAAAGTAATGAATACGGCTTTTGTGACCGTGGACCGCTACATTGCGATTCAGTGGCCATTGCGGTACCATAGAATCGCTACCAAATCCATATACATTCGGATAGTATCGGTGACGTTTATTCTGAATGCGCTCTTCTCGGTTGCGTCACACATGTCGTTGGAAGGCACCTACTATAACGATAGCGTAGGAATACACACCAAGGACTTCATCACGATCGCGGGACTACTTCCGGGAGGAGTTTTCATAGCGTGTACTTTCATCATCATCGTATTCTGCTCGGGGAAAATCCTACTGACGATCACACAGAGCAGGCGTAAAGCAAGGACGGTAACTCTTGCACAAAGAGACATCGGGAAGTCCTCCTTCATGGTGGCGCTGGCTTCGTGCGTGTTCTTCGTGAGTTTCTTTCCGGTTTCGATTCTCAACATTGCGAACCTCATCACCGTGAAAGACATAGTTCCGCCGATTATTTTCCAATTCGAGTCATTCGTACTGATGTCAAACAGTATAATGAATGTGTTCATCTATACCGCCATGTATCGGCCGTTCCAAAAGGCATTGCTGTTTGTGTTTTGTAAGTCGTATTACCGAAGGAAAAGACAAGCCTATATTGTTCGAGCCCTGAAAATGACGTAAGATCTATTTAAAGGGCAATCTGAGACCGTAACTATTATGCCTAGAAAGGACGTAGTAATACCGTTAGACCCGTGCTACGCATGACTCCGGGGTCACGTGGCCTAGGCAAGATTCAGATAGCTGACATGGCATCACAGTTCCTGCAGATATGTTTGTCTCTAGAAAGCAAACTCAAGACTATACCATTCCCGCTGCCCGCTTGATGAATTAACTCGGTATCAGAAATGTATAATGTAGGCCTATTTTTGCAGACATTGATGCAGAATACACGGAGTTGGTTATAACTCAGGAGCATATGAAATTGGTTCTGTTGCACCACAGTCAACGGTAACACTCCCTACTCCTGTCCATCCGTTCATCCACGCTGTTCCAGATAGCTATCTACCCCACGGAAGACTGGCACTCCGATAGAGCTACGCATGCCACCATCCCTACAAGAAAGTTCTGGATCGCGTGGCCTACACTAGGCAAGACGTAGATAGGGAACATGGTACCATATTTTAAAGATGTGACGGAGGTCTCACTCTGTGTAGCATGTGTGCTCTGTTAGTGGACAGATTATGATCATGCACTATTAGTACTGTATCTTGTGTAGAGTGCAGTGGTCTAGAGGTATAGCTAATTTGGCTCTAGCTGTACCTTGAAGTCGCGGGTTCAAGCCTAACCGGTAGCTCATGCATGGCACTCGTCAGCAAAGTGCTCAGATACGTACTTTGCTCCAGTCGTTCAGCTGTCAATGTTGTGGAATGGTGAATGCAAAATGACAGCTTGTGTTGTATCCCTACAGGAATGAGAATTTAAGGTGAAATGATTCCATTGATATTATCGAGCATAGATCTTGCTCAATAATACGCACGTTACTATTAAAATATATGTAAATGTATGTGTAATAAATACTGATTGTTTAATGATAATTAATAGAATCAATGTACTAATTAATATACTGTATGAGTGAATTTAATTTATTGCTTTATGTCACAAGAATGCAATACTACTGTATGTTTACTATAAACCTTGATTATTACAACCAACTAGACTATCCAGCTAATATAATTAATCTTGTATATTCTAATCTATACTTTATGTTCTATAATTATGTACATGTTTGGTCATTGTGTCAGTGTACATATTGACAGCAATTTCGCGTGGTGCAAAATAGTGAGTGAATTAATTTATTGCTTTGTGTCACAGCAGTAATATAAGACAGCTATGTGCATTTGTGTTTAAAAAACCACAACTAAGAACAGTGATAGAATGCAATAATTATACGGTGTGTTTACTGTCTATAAACCTTGATTATTACAACCAACTCGACTATCCAGCTAGCATTAACTGGATAACCGCTTGGTTCACTTCACGACATCTCGGATTACAATCGGATAGGATCGGATCGTATATCTGTGGCACCCGGACGGTAATGTCCAATATATTATTGGTTCATTTGGTTGGTCCGAATGGTCAGGAGCCCCGAAAGTCTTCCGGTGTTCCAAAAAAACGACGTGTCAACGCACTTGTTTATTATTTAAAACACAGATCGTATTAGAAAAACGTTGTCGTGCCAAATATACTTAATTATGCTTTGGTATAACGCTGATGTAAGTCACACGCCCAGTCACACTTATTTACAACGATATCACGAATGGTAACCGAACGTGAAATTAATTATTCCCCGTACATCGACAGTGGCAGTTGTCACGCTCTATGTTGCTTAATCGCACCGATCAACGAGCCTACATCCCGGAAGCTCAAAGTGAAGGTATAATATACAAAAGGGTATTAATAGAAATTAGGATATGCAAATTGGAGAGAGATAGAAAAGTAGACAAAAGATTCTCACAGAAAATTTAAAAACATAAAAAGTAGGAATATGAAGTGGAAGATATTCCAAGAAATAGTAAAGAAAGTATAGGTTACATACGGGGGAAAGGTACACTGCTACATATGCATAGAAATAACTTTAATTCTTCAAGGCTACTCAGAACAGGTTACTACTGAAAAAAATACATGCCGTTTTTCTTGCAATAACCATAAAAGGTAACTTGCACTTATAAATGTATCCAAATATGTATAATGTGATATAAAGTAAGCTAATAACTATAATCATAAGTAGATGCATATAGAGCTATTAGTGCTTCTATGCACCAGTAAAGATTCCCTTGTGAGGCGCGTAGCTGGAGATGTTTTCATTTGGATGTGAGTCATGCATTTCTGGCTACTGGTGTAGCGGCCCCAATACACTCCACCAGGAAGCTCACTAGAGTGTTTTGAGGCTATCCCCAAAACACTCCCCAGGTCAGTCCGAAATCTCTCCCCTCGGCCCCAAAACACTCCCCCTATATTTATAAATAGGTATTGAATCATATTACTGGTATTAAACTTGTTGGTAAAAATCATATTGTGCTTTGCATAGCCTCGCATAATATCAGTTTTACCAACTCGTTTATTAAATTCAGTATTAAATGACCACTCCTCTATATATACAACTACTACAAAATTATAAAACATCTCGTCGTGGTTGTAAAATCCTGCATGACTATTATTTCAATAGTACAAAGTATGCATTCCATCAACAAGTAGCTGCATCTGTGTTTCAGAAACACACTGACGTACAGATACAAAACACACTTTCACCATGCTCTATTTCCCCCTTTCAAGTGCTCAGAGCATGCCCCTTTAGTGGTATGCTATATGTTTGTGTTATAGAAGAACCCTTTTATTATTATTGTTATTATTATTATTATGATGATGATGATGTAGCAGTCTGTATATAATAGAGCCGTCAGGTTACAATGATCCAGAAGCTGAAGCTGTCGGTCATTATGCCCTACTAAAAGTACAACTGTAAGGACACCTTATCGTTTGCCTATATATTGGACAAACACATTTCCATTTGAGACTACTTACGTTTGATTTGTCCACTACAAGCTGTTAATTGTTGATGTACGTATTCCCCAACATTTGATAGTTATACAAAATGTCATAGTTTATATGAATATACAAGGAACATAGCCCTAATTACCTGCTCTGGAAAATATAATTGTTAGATCGAATTCCTCCCAATGTGGATGGACGAAAGGGATTTTGGCGATTATAAAATTGATAAGTATCACAAATGAATGTTTGCATTGAAGACTCGAATATAGAGGTACGCCCTCAATGAAATCTATGATTGCATGCCTATAAACTAAAGTTAGACTTAAAGGTTCAGATTGGTGGGCATTTTGGAAAATGGCCCCCACAGTCTAATCGCATTTATACAAGCATATTCTATAGCTTTGCCACGTAACTTACATGAAAGGCTCTTAGTGTCCTATTATTAATCACCTAATAATAGTACTGTCAACTGGATTTTGATACATTTATGTCAACCGTAAATCATTGCAAAAAATGCAAAATAAATCATTTGACCTTTACAGTGCCCTCAATACCATTTCAAGGTCACCGTTGGATAGGTATTGCATGACGTTCAATTAGTGTTCAATACATATATGACATTTTATTGGACTGGTATTTAATTATATTTAAGGTTTAAGTAATTTTGAAAAATGGCCACCAACGACTCCACGGGTGACTGCTTACTTGGATCAACATCCAAAGTTGTTCAGAATAGAGAGACCAGTTTATGACATGATTTGAGTTTACATTTCCGATATATACCTGCCTGTACACGCTTGACGTCACTCTATAAAGAGTACCCGCAAGTTCCCTCATCTCCTGAACAGGCCTCTGATTCGATGTATATTTTACCTGCGTCATACAGTTTCAGGGAATGTATTTATTCAAATTATTGCTTAAATTTTATATGACCAAAGAATTCAAGCAATTCGACACTGTGGCAAAATTATGAATGAAATTTCAATGCTTTCCTCACCAAATGAGATTTCATTTTGCATATTGCGAACGTGGTGAACGCTAGCACGAGCACAGTCAAAACAGTATAGACTATTAGCAGTAAAGTTAGAAATTGATATTAAAATGGTAACCAGTAGAATCACCAGGCATAAAACTAGCTCTAGATTCCTCTATCTGTCCTTGCTGACCATAAAGTCCTTTCCATATTATACCTTCACTTTGAGCTTCCGGAATGTATGCTCGTGGATCCACGCGATTAAGCAACATAGAGCGTGACTACTGCCGTTGTCGATGTACAGGGAATAATTTCACGTTCGGTTACCATTCGTGATATCGTTGTAAATACGGGTGACTGGGCGTGTGACTTACGTCAGC